>JAQGBU010000572.1:0-23938 GCA_034698605.1 Isotoma decorata
TTTGGTTTGCCTATAGGTCCAGTAGTTTCAAAACCCATAGACCCCACAGAGAAACGCAGCTTTTTATAGATATGATACTACTCCCCAGCGTATGTATAACCAACGCTAGAAATCTGTGCCAACTTTTTGTGACAAAGAAAGAGGTTTCTTCTCAAGCTAATACTCCAACATCGAAGCAAGTGCAATCAACTTTTCCCTTTCGAAAATCAAGACTCGAGGGTGACGATGATGATGCATGCATGGTGTGGAGGTGATTGGCGATGATATTATGATAGTAGTGTGAGAAACACTCTAGGGGATTATTCATTTCTTATTATTATTATTATTACATTTTAGCACACATTTACTGCTTTGTCTAGTGCCTATAGTTGTATTTGAAGATATTACAAGAGTAAAAAATGATCAAATCGACCGACTAGCCCATTCAGCATTATAATATCATCAACATGTTTTAATTTCGGACTACAAGTAAAAATGAGAAAAGAACAAGTGAGAGGAATTTGCTTGTGAATGGGAAAATTGGTTACAAGTTTTACTACTATTATTGGAGATACATTTGTACTTTGTAGTGCTTTTCTGTTCTCTATATATTTTATACATCCGCCGTTTCATCTCATCGGTCGGGCGATGATGTTGTCCTCGTCGTGAGTTCAGTGTAATTAGCTATGCAATTAAACCATTTGTGTGTTCAATAATAACAAGTTTCCACATTAGGCCTGACTTTAACTTTGCTTGAGTATAATAATAGTAAAAGTAATAGTACAAGCACTAACCAGCACTGCCCTTACCTCTCCTTGTAATAATAATCCTGAATAATAATAATAATGCTCAATAATAATAGTTAGTAATGATTGTAACAATAATGGTAATGATGATTATCATATTGCTTTCTGCTTTTGCTTTGCTTGAGGATGAGCTTCAGCTGTGAAACGATGATGACCATGCTGACATTACAGCAAATCGAAGCCCATCTATCTAGCTATCTCTATCATTTCATAAGGTACGATGAGAGTGTCAATGTGTTCCATATTATGATTATTTTATATTATTGAATGTTGAGAAATTTCTACTTGAAAGAACAGCATAAAATAATAAAAAATAATAATGATAATAAATAATGAAATTATCATTTGCCATTTTATTGAGGCTCTTTAGCGTCAAATCATCCGTGATTAGATGGGCTTGGTGACTTGTGGTGGTGGTGACCAAGATCCATACAGACAGAGAATAGATCATGTTGTGTTACCAAAAACACACTGCACTACCCACCAAAAACGTCAATTGCTTGCGTAGGAAGTTTCAAAGCTATTAATCGTTTACTGATTGATTAGGGAATAATTTTATGGACATGATGATACTAGATAGACTTTTGAGAACTCCTATGTCAGACAAAAAAGTTATTAGTCTCAATTACAATGCTATTTCAATTCACTAATTTTTTTTGCTCTGTAGCTGAAATTCTCACAAGCTGTATTAATTCCGCACAGAGAATTTTTTTAAACGGTAATTTCATAATAGTAGGATTTGTTTTTTGACAATTTATACAATTTTTCAATCTCTTACGCTTGACTATTAACTTTTTAACCATATGCAAATTGGTTTAGGACCTAGTTCTATCAACAAAAATGCAGAAAGGCAAATCATTTATTTCATCACCATCGACCATATACCACAGCCCACAACATAGTATGCAGTAGCATCAGCAAAGACACAATGAAAGTTAAAACTGGCTTAAAAAATTTCCCTCAACACTTGTAACTACTTACACACGTATCATTTAAATAGAAAAATAACATTTTTAGTTCAAATTTGTGCACCTTCTTTCCTAGTACTGCATTTGCAATGATACGAAGCGATGCTCTATAGACTAGAATCAAGACAAAACTTTCGTTTGTCCCATTGTTAAAGTATCATGCGAATGAAATGAAACTGAAAAAAATTGCAATTAGGTAATGCCTCCGAGTCAAAAGAAAGGGATTATCTTGTAACTACTACTGAGCTTTATACTTCTCAATAAAAAAATACCTGAATACTATACCAAGAAATACTACTGATAACCCAGTCTCATATGAAGAAGTAGTTAGTTTTAGAAATGGTTTTAATTTCTTGCAAGCAAAAATACAGCTCGAAGACGTGATAGATAACTCCCAAGATTATCTTAGTATTTTACCAATTCATCTCCGAAAAGATCTACATGTGTGTGAATACCTTTTAAAATGTTAAAGCATTTTATACACACCTTTCTAGCTATCTATGTGCAAAACATTTAATGTGTTATTATTACACATTGAAATCGAAACTGAAAAAAGTATCATTTATTTTGCACGTTGTCTGATAGTAATGTTGAAGATTTTAATGATGGCTAATTGGCAACTTAAGACAGATTTATTTATTTCTAAGACAGTAATAGTGGGAATTGAAAATAGTAATGTTATATCATAGTCACTTGTCAACCATTAGTCAATTTTCAACTATTCTGTGAGTACAACTAAATATTCATTCCTTTACTACTACTGATATTGTATAGTAAATACAAATTTACTTTCCTAATATGTTCAGATAATGATATATTATTTGTATTGTGTATTATTATTATTATTATTATTAAGACTGGTATTGATATGGGTTTGTATGTCTTGAAACCAAGCTTAAGGAACAATTGTATTGAGTTGGCTTAGAATCGAAATTAAGAATAATGATAATAATGAATCTTAGTGTTATGTTATATAGAAAAATAAATGAGTGTATGATGATATAACATATAACTAAAGATTTGCCTTTCGCAGTGGTAAAGTTCTAATATTAAAAGTAGAAGTAGTAATAATAGCAAACAAATAAGTTGGCGGATTGTGTGGATTAGGAAATTCAAACAACCTAGAAGGGAGACAGGGACTCAATCATTTGTCATCCGCAGTCCACACTAAAACACTACTGTAGTAATAAAACATCAAATTCTAAAATAAACTTAAATTAATGAATAGCCATGTATAAGACAAGAAATACATTTTCAGCAGTAAGAAGGGCTATTACTATTGTTGTAGTTGCAAAGTGCTACTTTTTAACTACTATTGACTGTTAGTTTGATTACTGATGCTGAGCTATTAGCACTACACCACTAGATCCTGTATAATGTACCATTGCTGTTGTTTAATTATCTGTCATTCATAAAGTTCAATTAGTCACTGCTGACTACACCAAAACTTACCACCAACACAAAGACCTTTACTAAAGATGAGAAGAACATAGTAGTGATAGTAGTACTAGTTTGGAAGCTACATTTCGCAATAAGTTGGACACCTTTATTGATTGTGAGACGAGTATCTAAAATAGTTGATGCTGAATTGAAATCGCAATTAGTCTTCACTAAAGCCAAGAAGACTTTTTACCGATTAATATAAACCTCCCCTTACAACATTTCATTATTCTCAAAGTTATGATGCCTATCAAGTTACATATGAAAGGCATCGATAACCATTTAAATTTTCATAGCACCATTATAAAATTGAGCATGCGAACGCAAAATTTATTTTCCAGAGATTTCATCCAGCCAGACTTGAAGAATTTAATGGGACAATTATATTAAAACGATGTTGCTTGTAAAAAAAAAGGATGCGATGCAATTACCTACTAACTCTCTTTTCTAGATCCTATGAATGAGATAAGCTGGTCAAACTTACATTGCCAAAAATTGACGATCCTTTCAAACAATCGTAGAAAATTCGTACTTCGTAGCAAGGTCTGCATCTAAGGCATGAATGATCATGGGGAGATGCCAATAACTACTGATTCTTCTGTGGGGGTGACTTTTACATTCTTATGGTTAATCTCAGTCTCAACCTTTTTTTTGAATCTATCTTCGGTATTTTAACAAGTAAGTTTTACCATATCTTTACGGCCTTTAAAGATGCTTGATGAAACAAGTAAAGTAAACTAGAAACAACTCAACGTATGAAACATATGAAAACAATGTTGAATTGGAATGTAATGACTTCAATACATGCAAGATACTTAACTTTTTTTAGCTTTACTTAAAGTCATGGAAGTCAGATCGATGCACTTGAATCACACACTTGTACACATATACAACACATTGCATCTATAACTTAATTTTTTATCAGGATTATTTGCACCATGGAATGGATGTAAGAGGAATTTATTTTTTTAAAGGAAAATCTTGCTTCTTTTATGGTCATACCTGGTTTTAGTGTTTTCTTACTTCATTCATTAAAGTCAATTTTAGTTGCAGGTAAGTACCAATGTCCGCATATATACATGGATTAGATATAGCCAACTCCTATAAAAGTACACTTTGAACAAAGATGAGCAAGATAATTGATGACTGTAGAAAAAATCTCAGGCCAGCCGGATCTATTTGCATTTTCCATTGAGATTTTTCAATATGTGATTCTATCTCAACACGACCAGTAAAGGAGGCGTTAACACTCTCATTCTAAACCTAAGCTAACTCTTCAACTTCAATCCAAATGCCAACAATCCAAGTCTCAATTCCTTTTATGCCAAATCAGGCTTTAATAATGTGAAAGAATGTGTGCTTTTAGTTTTTAGTGTATGCATGTCAAAAGTAGTTAAAGTTGTTGTTGTTTAATGCAACATTTAACTCATCGCATGAATGATAGTTTATAATATTTATTCCAAACGAGACAGACTGCTATAAACTGCAAGGTATTATTTTAGGTTTTGCTGGAATATAGTATAGAAAAGCTCAAGTGAGAGGCAGATTATTATTGCTAAAATCACTAAAATGTCTTGTCTAAAAAGCTGGGATAATTTTCCAGTAAATGTTGCAATTTTTTTATAAAAAATAAATAATGACTACATGAAAAGTCCTACTTGACTTGAACTATTGTATTGTTTCTTACTGCTACGTGCAAGATTCAAAGTTAAAGCAAATGTCATTGGCCGTCTAAATTATTTAAGTGCATTTGGGATTCTTCTTGCAAAATCGGTTTGATAAAAGACTCAGGGAAGAATTTCATACTTAGGTAATACCACTATCACTAGCCATAATCAGTCTATACGTGAAAGAACAGTCTCTAGGGGTAATCAATACCGAATGTATTCAAATCATCTGCATCAATAGGTATGACTAACTGGTTTACTGTGGGTTTTGTATTAACATTTTGAGCTGCCGGATATGAGTAAATGATACCGGAGGAAAGTAAAATGAATCTTTTTTAAAAGTCAAATTAAAAATCAAAGCTCTCAATCAAGTAAAAAGTAAAATTCCGATGGATAATAGATGGACATATCATAATAAAACTCATGTATATTACTATAAGCGATGTAGTATGTGTATATATATCTTGCAAATGCAATCTCCAACATAATAATATTGCTTTAAAACCTATCAAACAGGCTTCGGCACTTTACCCAAGAAGGAAGGGACTGAATAAAATACACATATTATGGTAAGGCTTGATCCTGATGAAGATGTGGTAGTTGAGATGCTTTTAAGTTTGCAGGTCCATTGCACTTTTTGATCTTGAATATTTAAACTATATATTACAAAATATTGATATATGCTTGTCAGAAGCTGACAAGAGTCCAATCTATAAGCAAGTAGTAGTAGTAGTAGGCAGGTTATTGTAGGTAGGTAGTTTTAAACAATAGGAATAGAAATGTAATGTCATTACATAAATCCTATGCAGTTTGAGCTTGACTACAATAAGAATAACCCCAACAAATACGGTAGATCTAGTCTAACCGGTGCGGTGGTATCTCATTGCAAGACTATATTTTAAATGCACAACAGAAAATCCCTCTAATCCATCCCATTCATTCATTCATCTAGCTCATTTGCCATCCAAATGAACATCATTATTAACTATTAGCACAGAAAAGCGATTAGATTTATAAAAACAAAAGTAATATTCCAACAAGGGTTGAAATTTATTGCATTTCTTTACTATTCCGATGGACTAACAAAAAGGCCTGATTTATTCCATAAGACATGGGCAAGACAAGAAGATTCAGAATATGTATATACTCACCTTCCTTGCATCATTGCATAAAACAACCAATTCGGCATATTTTTTTTGTATACAGAGGAATTTTTCATTTTTGTAAAAATTCTTTCTGTGTATAATCATGATTGTAATCATAATTGTAAAAAATAAAAATCATCCCATTCAAAATTCTTTTTAAATTTTAAATTGCTCAAGTTTTGAGTACGTGTGATGGTGTTGATGACTGGTGCCAGTTTTACTGAGCCGTTGACTCTAACTAAATAAGCTGAAGAGTTGAAACATAAACTCGAAAGCTTATCATTAATTCGTCATTAGCTCTAATAGTGTGTATTAATAAAGTTGAAATGTTGAATTAAAAATTCAAAATCAAGATAAACTAAAAATTAGGTTTTGCACCTTCCTCATCTACCGCATAATACAAGACAAGATTTTATAGATCGGCAGTAGGAGCAGTTACAGGTTGGTAGGTTCTAAATTTATATAAATATTATGAGGTGAGGTACACTAACCCCGGATCAGGATTTCATTTCGCTTTCAACCAATGAATGGAAAACCTGCAATCTTCTTCTGCATTATTAGACACTAAAGCCTTTAGAATTATAAAAATAATAATCATCAACATCACCATCATCATTTTGTCTTTTTTTCCGCACATCATTTTCTCTCTTGTATAATCTAAAAACTATACTATGTAATATGTATATATACATCATACTTAAAGTCCTATTGTGTTTTATTGTTTTACACGTAATTACACATTATGGACAAAAAATAATTCAATGAACTTTAAATACTCACTACCCATAATATAACAACTTTTACAACCATATCCACATAAATAATGACTCCTCGTATGCAGATTTACTTCCATATGACATTTCAAATGGGGAAATTCATCTTAAGTGAAACGAATAAAATGCTAAATGTTCTAGAGACTTTGTTTGCTTTATGAATAGCTGAACTTTTGGACATTCTAAAAGTACAAATCGAACTATTGCATGTAATAAAATGAAGGAAAAAGCCACAAAAATTTGTGTTTACACAAATGCCATATGCCGACATTTATGGTTTGTGTATAAGTATGAAAACCTCTTTTAAAATTGATACGAGGCCCGGTATCATTATGTTGAATAATAAATGGGTGGTTCGTGTGGGCGCGGCTTTAATATTGAATTCGCCCTTTACCGTTATGATTTGATAGAGCTTTCAGCACTGGAATTACAATTTTTGTTGTAAAAATGCAGATAAATAAAAATATTACTACGGTACATATTGTTTTACATTTTTTCCATTACATCACAACATTAAATCGTAATATTATATCGTAGCCGACAGTAAGGAATAATTTGCAATGTGCACTCTTGGAATGGAAGAATAAACAGTTGATGGTACTGGTTGATGATTAGATGATAATGTTAATGGTAAATGGCAAAGTCAGTCAACCTGTTCTTCTTCTCTTTTGAATTGCTTTACTTTGTCTGTGTGTAACATATTAGTTTGTCATCACCATAAAATTATTCAACTAGCATGTTAGATAATTTCTATCTAAAAGTTACAATGTAAAATGTAATGTAATGCTTCTTAACAAGTGCCAGATTACCAGTATAGTACCGCAATAGAAAACAAACCTCATCTTTAAAAAACTGACTGAACCAATTCAAATCCATTTCAATCATCACCACCATGGTCACGTCATCGACAAAAATAAAATAATCGACAAAACAGCATACAGAAACTTGAACTTTTCAGTTCCATTCAGTATTGAATTACTTTTTGATACTCCTGCCTTGCAAACTTCTGCAAGTAGTTTTACATTTTGCCTGTAATGTTGACCAATTTTTTAAAAGGTATAAAAACTCACCACAAATCTCATTATTTCACACACATCAAAACACTTTTGAGAATCTTGATACGCTATCAATATACATAAGAAACGTCAAAATTTACACATATTGATCACGACTCCAACCTCAAGAGCTGATAGGTTGGAAAAAACTATTTTATGACATAATTTTATCACTCACAATAGAACATCCCTGTCAGTCTAAATAGAAGATGATATACGAGTACGAAATTGAACATCAAGTCATCAAACAAGTCTTTTAACTTCTGATAAAAATTACTTGAGGATGAGGATGAAATTTAATGCATGTTGTGTATACTACTACTGTTGCATATAAATAATTCTAAAGTGGATTCAACGACAATGAGTTACAAAATATCACGCACAAGGAACTAACTACTAGCTCTAACACACACTATAAAATCTGCATTAACTACCAGTGTATAGGATAACTCTAAACGTGCGTTTACCATTTTATGATCTTTTGCTAAATATTTGTGAATGGTAGAGAAGAGATTTTTTTTGCTTTTAGAAAAGCAAACATTTTTAGTAGTTTAAGAGAGGGAATGCAGAAGATCAACTTTTCTTTATCCGCAATCAGAAAAACCAATTAGCTAAGGTAGCAAAAGTAGTAGGAGTAGGTAGAAGTAGCAGAGGAACAACAGTATCTCAGTAAGGAGAGGTTAAATTTCTTATCTAAAATAAAATTCCTTAATAATGCAAAAAATAAGTAAATTTACCATTTCCTAGCACAATCATTTTTCTTACGCACACACAATTTACGCAATCAGCATAATATATCATTTTTTTGTTTATCCGTTTGGATAGAGAGGAAAATTATTTGTTAAGTGCTACTTGACCATTCAAAGCTTAAATCTAAATCAATTCATCAATCATCAAAGTACAGTATACTGTATTTTGTTGGGGATTGTTTGTGGATGAATCGAAAAGTGCTTCATTTGATAAACGCTTAGCGATAAAAGGTACCGTTCTAATCTCACGAATTTCGTTTTGTTGATTGAGATCCGCAAAAGGATGAATTTAAGAAGGTTGGTGGTTGTTAAAGGCTTAACTACTTGTAGAGATTTCAATTGAAGATTAAGTTGACCCTACGCTTTCCAAATTTTTAAGGACTAGGAGCATTTACACTTTTTCTTTACTTATCCTCAGCTTCAATAACATTTAGTTTGTGAGTTAAAGCCCATAATAACACATAATTTTAAATTTATACTGATAACTATTGTTACAGCTACATGGTAAGTGGCTCCCCATCCTCAGTAAATTCAAAAATTTAAGTAAAATAATAAAAGCTACATATAACTCTGATTTTATCCTTCTCAAAGAAGCATAGATCATTCAGATGATAATATCATTTCAGTCTGGCCTATCCGATGGCTGGGCATGATGATGGGAAAGAAAACAAACGACCATACAATTATACTGGGGATGAAGGCAGTAGTGAACCAGTAGTATAGAAAAGCAAGTGCAAGGATGAGGTGGTAATAAGGTAAACGTGCTTTATGGTCACAGTAACAAATGAAGAACTAGAATATCTTTTCATTATTTATTAATGATGAGGTTTTTCAAGAAGCCTCATCATCACATAGGTTAAAGAAATATGATTATCCTGCTGAATTGTAAATATCAGCGTATACAAAGTAAAGATGCAAAAACCGAGCGAAGTAAAATTCATATAAAACGTATCGCTGATTTTATATAGAAAGAAATAATATTATTATTCGTTGTATGAGTATTGTAGTTAATAATTCTTTATATAATGTTCACAAAGAGTAATAACATTTCAACCAACAACATGAAGATTGAACGATAATAAGCCCACAATCCGTTACATTTCACACAATTTACATTTTATGCCTTCCATTATTTATTTTGTTACTATATACTATGTTGATGTTTTAAAGATCCAAGCATCTCATCTCTTTGCAAGCTATTCTGTCCATAAATCAGGTGCAAATGTTTTTGAACTAAATTTATTTAAAATATAAGCATGTTTGACCTATTTCAAATGGAAACAGACCAAGCTGCTTTGATGGAATGAAAAGCATAAAAATCAAATTGTAGAAAATTATGCTTCAGCATGGCACGTTAGCTAGTGTCACGTGGGACAGGTCAATATTTAACGATATTTAACGGGTTTCATCGAGAAACTTTGAAAATTAAGAAAAAAAAAGAATTTTTCAGAAAACAAAACTGTTTTGCAATTGATTTTTGAACGAGAAATGTAAGACACTTAAGATTAGTCCTGTAATGCTAACTTTTAACTAACAACGTGGTGAGTTTTAAAGGTAGCACATTTGTAAGAACACTTGTAAAACTAAAGTATTCTCAAACTCAAAGCTGAATGAATAAAATATAACTCCTATTTAAGTATTTGTTCATTCTTGTAAAATACATTACGATGATTACTATTATGAAGTAACTACATTCTGTTTTGTAACAATGCATACGTAAGTATGCAAGTTCAGGTTAAGCAATTTAAAATAAAAAATTCGGTTTGTTAAAAAATCGTTATGCCTATTGTGGCAGTGCAGCTCATGGCAAATTGTACAGAGTACAGAGCAAAATGAATTTGAAGTCAAAGTCAACCTAGATATTTTTTATTATATTAGCAAAAGAGCGAACGGTGTTCCCTTCCTGACAGATGGAAATTTGTATTACTGACCTGATCGTGATATGATGTGATGGGTTGATGATGATGCTGATGATGGTAGATTGTAATACATAGGAAGGAAGAAGAATGGGAGAGATAATAAATAGCAATAAATTTCAAACACAATTTCATTTTAGAATGGCAGATAAAATTTTGCCTTAACAATGGCTACAGTCTCATAGGTAACACATAAAAATGATTTCGTTCTGATTTCTAATGCAAATTAGGTATGACATAAAAATGTACACATAGCACACAAGGATAATAACAATAAGGTTAATAGGATATCATCAGAAGAGCACTGTTAGTACAAACTGCTATCAATGCATGGTTTAAAAATATTTTACAGATAGGGTTTCTTCTTCAGGAGGCCAAAAATTTATACATTAAATTTCATCTTTAATTTTTGTTTAATTTATGACCAAAATACGTCGCAAGTTTATGACGAAAAAATTTGCAATTCGATTTGTATTTCTGTATTTGGTATACATAAACCATGGTAAGATTGATACAGCATTTAAAAAAGCACATTGCGCCTTCGAATGTATATTAAAATAATAATGAACTTGGTCAAAGGTCAATGAATAACCTTTAATCATCCACATAGGTACCAGATTTCAGGAAACGTCGAAATGAAATAAAACAAAACTCTGAATCACCTTTGAAACAACTTTCATTGTCACTGACTTAATCACCACTCACTCGTCGTCATCCGTGAGATTTACTTTACAAAAAAAATAAATTAACAATAAACAAGAAATTAAGCACGGATTTTATTATTATTACATTAATTATTTGATATGTGATTTTCTTTCTGAAATAAGTGTCGGCATCCGCAAATGGCCAAGGTTGACCTTTAAAAATAAATGAAATTTTCTCATGATTCAAAGTCAATCAATTTTTTTTCCATTTACCATAATAATACGTGTCCGACTGGCCGATAATGATTACAAACACTTAGGATTAACCAAGTTGTTATTACAAGTAACTTTATTAAAACTGATCAATAATATCTCCTTCACTTTTTATTTTATGTAACTTCTACCACTCACTCATGACTAGAATTATTATCTCCCAATGCATCCAAATAACTACTAGGGGTGATTGACAAACCGTAATTTTTATTATTTTTATTAATAATAATTGAAGGACAAGGAAAATAAATTAAGCAAGGGGACTTGTAGCAAGTCCCTTATGCCTGAGGTACTTTCATTCAATGAAGCAAACTAGACACACACGATGTGTGTGTATAATATTATCATTATCATTAACTAACCATTATTATTATAAATATTCATTTACACAAACCCCATCACATCATTCTTGTCTAGATAAATTCGATCATCAAATTGAAATTGAATGTAAGAATTATTTATTTATTTTATTTGGAAGGCCATGGACTTCTTGGTTATTTTTCTTGTCATATACTACAACAAATCTCCATGTAGAAGTGCATCTATCTCTACTAATGTGCTAATATATTAGTGTTAAAATGATCATCATCATTGGAGATGAGGTAATCTACACATTTAGTTACTTAATACATTTAGCTGTTCTTTTAGAAGAGTCATCTTTATCGACTGATACATGACTCATAACTGCAAATTCAAAACCTTTTAAAATAAACAGATTGAAATGCAAAACAAATCTCATGCAGATGTTTGTTTTATTTGGATGAGAAGCATTTTCAAAATTAATTTTCAACTTACATATTTATGTGCGTAAAAGTTAGTTTATGATTTAATAGCCAAACAGACAGACAGCTAGAGGAAGAGCATAGCTTTAATTTTTATCAAATATGTAGACCAAATAGTAGAGGGTAAGGATGGACTTGGTTGGCTTAAATGTTCATTTCCAACATAAAGTGCTTTTTACTGTATGTAATAGAGTGTGTCAAATTAGCACTACTATACTGCAAACAGAACACTGATAATGCTTTAGCATCAACATCCACTAAATACATTTAACACTATTACAAGAACAAGGAGACCAGACTGGTTGCAGATTATCTCATAGTTTGTTTACTCTAACTTTTATTTTATACGTAATTCATTATGTGATTCGTTTCGTTAGATAAAAATTGTGATTCTTTAGCACGAGATTGATAATATAGGCTTTTCGCTTTTAGGCACGTTTGCAAATTGTAAGTATGAAATTAATTATTTCTCATCAGTAGCCCTCTTTGAAACTGTTCAGGATGGACAAAATTAATAAGCAAGCAAAATAAGCCCAAAGTTAGCTTAAGTATAATTCTGACTTTTAGTACCTTCTTTTTTATCGCATTTTCATATGAATCATCTCATACTCATGGTAATGGTTTAATATCAAGTTTCATCATAACATGCAAATTGGTTGATGCCCATCAAGATCGAAATCTTGTTAGGAATTTATTTGAGGATTTATTTTGTGGCTTTTAATTTTTGAGCCTACATTATAACCTTGCTTTTGAAAAGACTAATGCTGTTAGGGTCCAATAAATTTTGAAGTAAATGTGCGAATTTGTGAGACACATCTGACAAGCTTATCTATAAATATTTTTAATGCAATCAAGAGCCTATTCTAACTTTTCGAGCTAAATACAAACCAAATAAACCACAAAGAGAGAATAAGAATAATAATTTTATTACCCTTCGGCCACTATTAATATTTATATAAAAAATTATAATCCTATCTCATGGATGATAGAATCCTTCATAAATACGAAACTCGGTCAGTTCAACTGTTTTCTCGGTACTAGAACAACACAACAGTAACAGCTCGGTCGGTATTATGGCAATGGACAGAATCACTTGTAAGGAAACACAAATATAATATGCAAATAGCTTATCAACAATCAACTACAGAAATCATAATATAAAACGAAATGATGAAAACACCACGAAATAAAATGTGTATCGATTGATCCAATCGATTGAAATTATTAGCTGAGCTTACAAAACATAATGCAAAAATGATAATCTTAATATTATAACATAACTGTAAAAGTGTAAATCATCATGAAATCATTTTTTTTACATATTTTATCACCTACCACAATCATTGATAATATAATAAAAAGATTGTTCCGTCCGTAGTGAATCGATGGTGGTGGTGGTCTAGTCGTTCTAGTTTGTCTATGCAAGCTCTTCCGTCTCTCAAACTTGTACAAGTTATTGTAACTTACAAAATCCAATAGAAATCAATTCATACAAAATAGCATGCAGATAAATAACTAAACTATAATAAGCTTGTAATATTGTAATATTCTATTGCTAAAGAAGATTATGTTCATCTGTAATAAAATAATTTCAATTGATTGATTCACAATCAATAAAAATATCAATGGACTAGATTCATCCATTAGCCAAAGTCATATCGAGTCGATGGTATATCTTTAACTATACAATGAGATTCTCTGTTAACTTAAGAAAGATGCACATTTGCAATTTGCATGAAAATGGATCATTCTGATTATATTTACGATCATGATGATGATTCAATGAGAATTTTTATACTGTTCTGTCACCAGTGGTGTCATCAACTTCACTATCATTACCATCGTCGCAATCATCTCATGCCCTGTCAACTATTAGGCTGTTACCCTTTTTCTTAAATGATTTTCAGCAATTTCTTAAGAACTGTATTAAAGGTTTGAAAATTAGTTGTAATATTATCGACCACAGTAAGAAAGGCATTTGTGTAGGATTGTAGAATAATGAATTTTGAGATGAAAATTGCTGACATCTTGAATCGGCCTTTCTGCTATCGACATGTTCAAATTCGTTTAGATACTAGATGACTTAAAATAGGGTATTATTAAACTTTCAGAGCAATAATAAGGGGGAACAAACTTAAATAAAACTCAGGTAATTTTCAAGTCTTTTGAACTTTACACGTTTTATCTGCTGTTATTTGCTAAATTTAGTACTATCATTCCTAGTTGAATCCTGAATCATTAAGAACTTTATAAATTGAATTTTACATCATTGAACTTGAATTGCTCCCGTTTCCTAAATGAATTTGCTTAAATGGAGAAGTGACACCACCCAGAAATGTAAATTGAATATTTGTTGTCTCTGTTCTCCTATGCAGGGCCATGAAACTTACCTTTATTTTTTGAAAATAAATTTTATTGCAAACTCATCCTATTTGCTAGCCAGCAATGTCTATACACCTGGGCATGAATGAATAAGCCGTTTTAAATCCAACAACCTTAACTAATACGAAATAAGATCAGCAGAATTAGTGCTAAAGGTCTCCTCCCTTATTGCAAGGCACATTTTGACTATCCAATTCTACTACTCTTGTATCAGTGACACTAGTAGCTATTTTAATACGATCATGTTCATGCTACTTAAAAGATCTTATATTACATTATAATATACACCCATCCATGAACATGAACTTAAACTTCAAAACAAGCCAACTCTTCATCTGCAATCCTATTGGATTTTTTAGACGTCGCAAAGTTGGTCGCAAAGGGCAAAAGGAAACTAGGTAAAGTATGCAAATTGAATAATGCTGCTGATTCTATTACTACTACTTTTATGAGATGTAACGCTTTTTACTACGTTTAAACCTATTAGCTAGTTGAAGAAACTATAGGGCTCAAAGAATTATGGTATTATTGGTGGCAGAGCATGATGTATGAATGTGTGCAATCTAACGTGAAATGAGTCTAATCGAATCATTCAAAACGAGAATCAAGGCTCTAGTTAAAAAACCTAGAAGAGAGAAGAGAGATACAATAAGACTTTGGAAATTATAATGAATATGCACATCATTTCATTATTAGATTTAACGGGGATGAAGTGAAGTGACATCATGCATGAAGAACTTTAGTTAAAAAGTTAAAACCTTTAGTTATGCAAAAATTGTGTATCATCCTCAACCTGCCAACTATTAACCATTAACTATCAACATCACCCATGCATCATTTCTTGTAAAGTGTATGTAGAACTGATTGGCTAAGCTTAAGATTTCACCTAACCGACGCAGTACCAGGACCAGTACCTACTAACCATAAACATATTTACGTTGAAATCTTATAATTTTTTAAGCCTTTGAAGTTAAGAAGCAAAATAAATCCTAATTTGTACTAATCATCACGACAACGACATCCTTCACCTCTAAATTCTACACAGTTCGAGTTCTATATACACCTTCTGGTTGCATATTATTCTGTTACAAATACATAATGCACGAGGTCATTACTTTGTACAAAGAATTCCGCTCTCCCGTTTGTAACTTGAAGTCTCAAGTGTAAGCAAAGAAGGATTTTTTATCGTTCCGGCATGAACTTGACACACATTAATTTAAAAACTTACAATTACCATTAAAATGAGATTCCCTTAGCATAAAATAATAGCTTAGGAGTATAAAACCCACAATCATTACTGTTGATTCTCTGTATGTTACACCCCAGGAAATTAAGTTTTCATCTTGTTTGACCTAGCCAGTAGATAAACAAAAAAGTTAAAAAGTATTGAAAAATTCTCTATTTGAATTGTCTTGTTACATTATCCTTGTGAGATTTTCTCTATAAAAATTATTAATTAATTAAACCAAACGACAAATCTTCACTAACAAAACACACGAAAAATTCATTACAGATAGGCAGATAGCATTAATCAGCCCTGATGGCAAATTTTTGTAGCCTAGTCCCCCAACTAACAATCGTTAATTCTACTACTCTGCATATATTATTGCTGTATAATTTATGAATTGATGATGATGATGCGGTTAGTTGTGATTACACCCTTCCTGAGTCATACTAATTGAGAAGAAAAAAAACCTATGCAAAAATAAAGTTCAAGAAAAATGTCCATGGTGAAGAAAGAAGTGGATGTGAGATTGAGACTGGTCATCCACCACCACAAGTCAAATCAAGTCAAAGTCACCCCACCTACTTCTTAAGAATATGATTCTGAATGTCCAAAGATTCCAATCTTCATGTAGGTAGGAAGATGGAGAATAGATATATCATTCTCATTTCATATCATATCATCATAATATATGGTGCAAAATATTTACTTACACAGAGCCACAAAAAAGTAAAGATTTCTGCCATGTAAAACATAATTCGATGACACAACATATCATACCAACCACTACTGCTATGAGATTTTAACAAACCACAAATTTATAAACTGAAGCAAAAACTGCAACACTTGTCTAATATTATCATGCATTTGTTTGCCATGTATAAATCTTATCTTTTGTATGTATTTGAAATAATAACAAATAAGGTACAAGGATGCAAATTCCAAGATGTAAAATACATAGGGATTTCCTTTGTCTTACATATACGTCAACTGCAATGTTGTTCCCTCACATATCATGCAAAATACTCTAGTAGTACCAAGTTGCCTAGATCACATTAGGAAAAACTACGTATCTTTTATTCTAGTAAAGCACAACATGCTATAGATATATTATTAGCAAAATGCATTAGATTTGACGGCATTTTTTGTACCTTTTAGAATTGTAGCTCTCAGTCCGACGATGCGATAGCTCCAATCCAATATTGTTTCAATAGGTAAAAGTGTACTATTACGAGTACATACTCATACACAAGAAAATTGATTAAACTGCATAGTGTTTTGTTTTCTAGGTATTGTTCCACCTCGATAATTATTTCGATCCGATCTGATAGCGATTCAATAATCAATCAACTTATTCAATCAACATCATCAGCATCTCAATATCAACATCCACATCAACAACATCCTTGCATTATTATAAATGCTTAGTATTTGAGATGCTTAAATAGGAGAACAAATCACTCAACACTTTATACTACCTGTATCAAATATTGCCACTACTACTATCGAAACAGTTTTCTCATAAAAGAATTTCCAATTAAATTCTGTAAGTCACTCGGCTAGCTTTAATGTGGTCCAAATCCCATTCATTTTAATAATAACACACTCTTCCACACTTTTTTTATTAGGGGTAGGTAGAATAGATATTATTCACTTCTTAAGATCGGTTCAATTTAGTTTTAGTTTAAAAGCCCTCAGATTACTTGGGTAAAATATAATATACCAGAATGTATTGATTGATAATAGCATACAAACGCCAGTTCTTAAATTTGCAATGAACACCTTAAGGCTGAATGGGAACAAATAGAAATAATAAAATATTCATATTAATATAATTTGATGGTGTGTAACCCTATATCGATCAATGCAATGGCAATGTCAATCTTCCTTCTTGATCCTTAAGGGTTGAATTTACAAAAGGATAAGAATAAGAGCATTAATACTAATACTAATAATAATGTAACTGATTCGGCAGTCAGTGTTAACGTAAAATATAATCAATCCGTACCTCTTAAAAATGTGAATATAGAATGTCTGAGTCAAATCGAAGGCTAATTGCCTATGTTGGTATAAGCATTTACTACATCAAGTTAATGACTTTACTTAGGTTTTCTACCACCTTATTACATATTAATAAGATTGGATTATTAATCTTAAACATAAAAATAGTAACACGGGCACCAACCACTAGTAGTAAATGAAAGAATGCAATTTACCTCCCGAATAGACTACAAATAAGGAACGGGATTTACAACAATTAAAATGGGATTAGATAATTCTGTCAGTGTTGGAAGAGATGGATGGTGGTCGGTATTAGAGTTATAATAATAATAATAGTTGGTTGGTGGTAGAATAATTGAATTCGAATCTTATTGTTGATTGTAATATTATAATGCTGTTATCATCATTATTATCATCACCATCATCACATCATCTCATCATCACTATTTTAATTATCATTAAGATATTCCATGTAATTATTGCAATGTAGTTTTATTTTCAGATAAGTTTTTTTACACTGCTACAGAGGATTTTTTAATTAGAGTCTCAAGATTAGCCACGTAATTAAGCCAAATTACGGGATTCTTTTTTCATGAGATTGTGTAGGCACTTTTACCTTTGTTTACTTTTTTTATTGGTTAATTTAAGAATTGTTATAGTAATCCAGTGATTTATTTATAGTTTGACACAGTTTCTTCACTAATGTTTTTAATACGAAAATTATTTTAAACCTGCTATATATATTACAAGTCAGAACTAACAAAAGACATGCAATTTGCAATCAAATGCTAAAATCCACTATAAACTGAAAGAACAGTTTTCATATTGTGTTAAATCTGTTCTAAGATACACGCATGAATTGGGTCTACGTAATAAAATTATATTAAAACAGTCCAATTCAATCAATCTAATTTTTAATAAAAGTCCATGCTGTATTATACCACACTTTCCTTGAGAAGATAACTCTTATCAGCTCCCGATAGCTTGTTAGAGCAGTGTCACATTTATTTCTTATTGAGATAAACCTTTGTGCAGTCACAACTCACAAATTGTATGATACAAATATTGCGACATACACTTGATTAAATAGTTTTCATAAGTTTGATTTCCGATTCTCCTTAATATCAAGAGTATGACACGAGATAACTGTTACAGGTCCAGGTAGAATATATTTATATTAATTTTAATTTATTATCTTAATATGGTCCAAAATAACGAAATTGTTTTTCAAGCAGAAAACTCATTATTTTATTAAAACAGTGGTTAAATAAAATCCAATTCACCCACAGTTTGCTATTGAAAACCAAAATCAAGTTGATTTTCGTTTATCCCTTGTGCTTATAGTGGTGCAAGGTGGACCATCGTCGAAAAACTACTGATTCAGCAATCGAGCCTCATCTCATCAGTAAGAGCTTTCATATTATTATCATCATCATCACTATCATAACTATACTTAAAGTTAAGCAGTAACTGCAGAACCCTCAGTATATTATTTGATTATGAATAGATAGATAGACACACAGAGATGTACATAACATAAAATATCATTATTCTCTCTAGTTCTAACTAACCAAGTGGGTTTACCAGTGCTTATTGAAGTTTACATTGAACAGTGGATGGAACTCTATCTCTTATCATCAGAAAATTACCACAAGAAGGTACGCATACCATTTGATAGCTGTTTAGTTAAATAAGTTCGTCAGCTCAACGATAGTAGTAGTATTATTACTAAAGGAAGCAGTAGTATATTCAAACTTAGGTAAGTTAAGTTTATAGTTAAGTCCCTTTGAAATATATTAGGAGATAGAGGAATAACTAATATTTGAGAAGATCTTGCCTTGAGCACAATTTGGGTTTTAGAAGACTAAATTTCATTTCATACGGAGGCTAGGTTGTATATTTCAGAATCAACTTTTATCTACTGCTTACTTACAGTACTAATAGTAATGCTTACTTTAATACTGACTCTGACATAGAGGATTTTAAACATTTGGAGTGTAGTAAAATTATCTTTCCTTTACTTAAATTCCAAATACAGATACTTAGTTTGTCATAGGGTGAACATCCGTCCCGGTTTGTCCGGGACAAGTCTCAGTTTTCTGACTGTGTCCCAGAATGCTGACAATTTGTTAGTTTTACAAAATGCCTAGATTTTTTTATCGAAATTTTCGAGTTATAGTTTGAAAAATACTTAAACTCAGATCATAGTAGTACTCAAGTAAAATAGTATATATTTAATAGTATATTATAATATTATAATATAATATATAATACAATAGTATGATACTAAATGATACTGCTGTAATGGTTCTGTATTATAAAGTTATAGGCATAGAGATCCGAATGACCAAATCTTGTGTAAAAAACCAGAACGCAAAGGGGTAAGACGGTAAAAGGGATTCTTACATTTTATATTTAGTTATGGTTATATGCATATATAAAATAATTATCATTTATAGTTAAATCATTCAAGATCGCAAATTTCAAAATCTATATTGTAAGGGAAGGAAGTTGTGAAATTTCATCGAATTTAATGGTCACCTTACGTTGTCAATTAGTTAGTTTGGATTACCTCCACATCCACACGGATTCATATGGTTTTTACCATCTCAACCTAAATGATAGTATGGTAGTTGCAGTTAGTGGATGTAATTTTATGTTAAAAATACTAGCAAGCAGTAACCAGTCAGTTCTTTACTAGTGTACTGACTCAGACACCACTGACAAACTAAAAATGATGATATGATATTTTACTACTACTTCTACTAGTACTACCACTGTATTATTGTCTATGATTATTTTGGATTTTAAATTATGAAGATTATGATGATGGTGAGTTGTAAATTTTAAATGTAAATTTGTATCTACAACAGGATAATATTACATTCAAATCCATCGGAAGAATAATAGTAAGAATGGAATAACAGAACTTACATTAGATTGGTAATTCTATACTCGAATATAACTTACACATTTTGTACCCATACCGTGGATAATATGCACGTAACTTGCAACTAACCAATATGACATAATTTATTTAATACTTAAATTCTACTGGGTAAATATTAAATACCAGAATACCACACAACTTGTCCTATGTAGCAAGTGCATATCTGTAGATAACCTTTGGAGTAGGTGAGAAGGCAATAAAGATTTTCTACTTGTAAATTTCAAATCTGCTGTAAAAATATATCTGTCATAGTGTCACAGACACTTTAACCTGCACGATTGTGTTGATTGTGATCTTATAAACTGGACTAGATTAGGTTTGAGCTACTCGATAATGTGATTCAAAGCGAAACAAAGGGTGATACCGATCTTACAACGTTGTTTATTACTGTGATAAACTTAGTTTTTTAAAAATCCTCAAAAGTAGAACTCGGATTGACCCAGACGGCTTTATAACTACTTGATTTTTATTGCTTTTTGTTAAACAAGAGGAACAATATTTTTTAGTGAACTTTGGTCGTGACGAAATGCTCTTTACCCATTCCATATTTTAAACCTGAAGGGGGATGCTGATGATGTAACCTAGTACAACTTTTCCAGGGATGTTCACTCAGGTGTTCAAATTAGAATATTTAAATGCTTAGATAATCTATTACATTCGTGTAGGTAATGTCTGCCTATATTATTACAAGAAACATATTGTACGCTGAACTGGATCTGGCTGACTTGACCTTTGATACCCTTCAGTCCTTATTCCTCTCATGCCCTTAAGGGACTTCACACCCTAATAGCTGTATTTACTTTTGTTATCCCTTCAAATAAAAATCTTTCTAATGTTTGAGAGTGTTGTAGCACCTACCACTAATATTGCTTGGTTGCATTGGTTTGGCTTCAACCTTGACTTCTCGTCCTACATTTATTTATTACAACAAAGTTTGACTTATAATTTACACCATCATCTAATATAATATTAGACACTCCTCATAGTTGGTTTAAAAACTAACTACATGCAACTGACTCACTCAGGAATAAGAGTTGAGTCGAAACAAATGAATGTGTATACTTATAGATACACTTTCATGAATAACCTTTGTTAAGACAAACTTAATTGTATGGATGGCTAGCTGCAGTTTTAATAATATATTTTAGTAATGCATAAAGCACATTTTGCTTTAATGTAAAAATCTTTTGGATGCGGATGGTGTGGTTGGCCTATAATCTGTAAATAGTAATAATTTTCCATATGATCCACACGCATATCCGGATTTCAAAAAATACTCATTCTGCCTGTATATAATATGAACTAGCTCACCTGCGTGTGTGCCCTATCGCCCTATGTACCTAAAAATAAATTCATGCACCTACCTAATTATTTGTACTCACACCTGTAACTTTGACTCATGTATTTGTAAGTTTAGTTTGAGGGAACTCTGTTTTTACTTGAAACATTTTACGATTTACAATTGAAAAACAACAAACAGGCGGGTTGGAGGTGTAGTTTATTTCACTTGTGTTCATCACCATCATAGTTATCATCATGTCAAATATTATTATGGAATAATAAGTTCACAGTTTCCCTGTGGTTTCATTTCACACAGTGAATTACCACAATACACTCTAAATGATATTTACACCTTGCTTACTTCCATCTACTCTTCCGTCTAGCTTTTCCTGATATTCATGAGTTCCTATTTAATTTTAAATACCAAATCCCCTATTCCGCATTTTAAATCCAGACCAGACTGTTTGTCCGCGGTGATGGCTTCTCAACATCAAAAATCGTGATGCATATCTATTCTTATGTGCATAAATAATTCTAATTCATTTCAAGATTATACTTTACCAAGCCCTTTGTCTGACCCTTTTTACTAGAAGGTCATGTTAAAATATAAAATATATTTGTAATAATAATAAAACTACATGTTCATCCTGCTCCTAATCCCAAATGCAATTGCAACACAAAGGTCTATAAAAGTTTCAAAAGTCATGCAAATCCAAATTACTGCATACATAGCCACACAGACGAACCTCATTTTTGACATTTAACTCTCTTATAACAATCATAGTTGATTGTTACGAAATAGATTGGAAAGAGGTATGAAGAATATTTAAAAATTGTGATATTTTTCATACGATTTTATTTCATTTTTCATATTATTTCCTTGTGTCTATGATATAAGAAAGGGTCGTAAAATTCACAACAGGATTTAATTTCTAGTGCCAATGTTCCTTTTGCAAGAGAGTCAAAAGGAAATCTGTTCAATTGGAGAAGTGGAGATTCCTTTTTGGTTTATTAAAATGTTATAGAACAACTTCACGTATTCACTTAAATACATTGTTCAGTCTCAGAGCATTTCTTCAACTTGCATGAGAATCACACAATGTAGAATACTAATAAAAAATACATGCACACGAGAAATTCATGGACCTTTGAAGCCGTGAAAAAATTGAAGATTCGCAAAAGGACAAAAGGGGGAAGAGTAAAAGAGTGCAGTGACTTCAACTTAAGTATATAAACTCCAGTCAGAGTCGAGTCAAAACTTAATAGAAAAGAGCATGCAGACTGCATCATCGTTTTGTGTAATTTTTTTTATCTAAAATCCTATTGTATCTTTTTTAGATCATTTTGCATTATATCAACATCTGCATAAGCATAACAATCATATTTCTGAAATGCTAGGATGCATAAGAATCGGAGACATTCTAAAAACTGAATGTACTTTAGAGATTTTAATGATAAAACTCAACCCAATTTTTACTCCCAAATCCCAAGAGAGTCAAAGCAAAGTAACGTTGAGAATTAACAAAACAGAAGATTCAAGTTGGAGTCGGACACAAGTCAACGTTTTTTTTAAATGAGAAAATATATTAACTAACTTTTATAATGTAATATCAATGTGCATTTTTTAAAACTTGAAGTGAGTACATTGTTGTAAAGGTAAGTAATAATGACATGAAACCCGAATGGATAGATCGGATGGCTATGCAATGGCAATAATAAATGTGAATCGGGCGGAATGCCAATCAAGTGCCACTGACTGCCATAATATATTTGATAGTAGTAGTAACAGGAGTAGTTGCAGTAGTAGTAAAAGAAGGAGCAGTAGCATATACGATAAATGAAGGAGCCATATATACTGCTCGATTTGTATTTCCTCGTGTTGTAACGAAGCCTGCCCATTTC
>JAQGBU010000573.1:0-23931 GCA_034698605.1 Isotoma decorata
CATCTTCTTACTAGACAAAGAGTATGGAAAAGTAATGCCCTATTAAAGTAGAGGGTGGCGCAACGGTATTTTTAAAATCACTCATCCTTAATGTAACACTAATTACGCTCCGATGGCCACGTCTCATGTGTGTCAATATAATAAATAAATGACCGCCAAGAGAACAGATCTTACCGTTCGAAAACTCGATAAAGGTCATGAGAACGACGCACAAGATTCCAACTTTCATGTTGGTTTTTGACCTAGAATTTATGGGCATCAGAGAAAGAATGCAAGTGAAGGGATATGCCGGGTTTAAGTCCTTTGAAGTCTTAAGACTTTAGGACTTCAACCCTCAAACAACAACGTGTCGTTGTTATCATGTAATCATCTAATAGTATCACTTACCCAACAGATCTTATCTTTAGACAGTCGAATGCCCTTGATAAATAGAAAATGTCAACTCGAGATGAAATCTAGAGCTGACACACTTCTAGTTTTGCTTTGTGTGTAGGGATGAGAAGTTCGCAAAATAAAATGCCCAATCGAATTGACTACTAAAAAATGGGTATTGTGCAAAAATAACAGATTGAGCTATCTTTTTCGTTGTGCAGCAACGGGTTTATTGTACAAGTGGAAGCGATTCTAGGACATAAGATTCCCCACCTTAGATCCCCACACTAGCTGTTGTGGGCGTCATATTATAATGAACAATGTAATGCAACAATATATGATACGGTTAATGCTGAAGAGTTGAATTATTGAACTAACGTTTACTCAGAAGACTGAAGGGTTTGAAACTGAAATGCAATTAAGGTGATGATAAAATATTGATATGAAGCAAAACATAAATTATATGAGTAGTTAAATCCTTAGTCAGGTTAATCCTCCTAGCTATACTGTTTATCTTATACTTTTATGCACTAACCATTAAAATACTTTAGACATAAGTTGAAGACAAGCCAGAGCAAAGTTTTTATTTCAGACGATAATTATCTTGAATTTGGATCAGCCAGAATTGCTGCATTGCATTGCAATTCATCCCATGACTATGAAATACTTTTTAATTTTGTAACTATTTTATCATAAATCGCAGTTGGGAAGCTGACATATCCCCATTACAATTCCATTTACTGACTGTGGAGTAGACTTAGAGTGAAGATTTATGTATTTGTAAATTAGAAATTATACTTCAGGACAGATTAAAGTAGACTAATCAGAATCATAGAAGCAATGGAAAGAACGAATAAGGAAATTCTCTGAAAATCCCCACCATTGCATAACTCCCCTTTACAGTTACATATTTCCGAGTTATCGTTTGGAGCATATCGTCTTACTTTCTCACATTCTATCTTCTCGTTCTTCCTTAAGCAACTCCTGGCGAAAAGGCTATATTCATGTCCGAAGTTATCCACCACTTCATCTGCTTTTCTGCATCCTAGTCGTAAAAGTGACATAAATGTGAGTAATAAAACAAACGGGAATGAATAGAGCTATTTTTATATTTTTATAAAAATAGCTCTTATTTATTTTTATTTTTATAATAACTATTTTTTTAAAAATAAATTGTGATGTTTTTGCTAATAAAGTAATACTGATTGCACTTTTGCATTCGATTAATGAGAATCAAAAATCAAAAATCTTAAATTGAATAACTCTCTTTAAAAATGAATTCAGTTCTCTCGGGTTTTCATCAATCTATTTAAAAGGTAACATGACATTAGTAAGTTGTGCTTTATATTTTAAAACTTTGTTCAAAATTTCAGGCAAGATCGGCAAAATTAGTTTTCTTTCTTAAGCCGTTGTTAATAAAGCAAAGACGTTCAAAATAAAAATAAATACTTGCAGTGTTTCAAGATTTTGTTTTAAATAAAGTTACAGAAATTTTATCAAAAAAATCAATTACCTTCTACGCAGTCCATTACAGGTAATGATAGTTTACCATCTTCATCCTTTGGAGGATGTTTGCAATCCATGTAAGTATTTCTGTTACGAGTGTCACCGAAACATTTGTAACATTTTACTGTTCTCCCAGTATCCCTACCATTGCTATTGCATAACTCTCCTTTACAATTACATACATTTGTTGTACCGTACGATTCAAATGTCTCATCACATCCTATTTTGTCGCCCTTCTCCAAGCAACTCCGGTCGAAATGGCTAGACTCGGGATCTCCGTGAATTTTTAACTCTCTACGTACTGTTTTGCATCCTAGTCGTAAATACGAATTATAATGCATGCATTACAGATAAGTATAGTTGAACAGAGCTTACTTAAAAACTACTAAATTGTGATATTTTAACTAACAATTAATTCTGATTCCACCTTTTTAAACTTTGTATCACATTAACGAGAACCAAAAAGATTAAAAATCTTAATTGTATAATTCTCTGTAAAAATTAATTCAGTATTCTCGTTTTTTTTTAATTTCTCGAAAAAAAACCTGGCATAAATGAATTAGGTTTTCTATTTTGAAACATTTTTCAAAATAGGGAAGATCATAATTCAGCGAAATCAGTTTTCGTTTTTAAGCCATTGTTAATAAAGTTAAGCTAACTTAAGTTCTAAGCTAAGCTTAATGATAAAAAGCTATTTGTAACGTTTGAAGATGACTTAATAAATAACGTATTAAAAAAATCAATTACCTTCGTCGCAATCCGTTACATTTAATAAAAGTGTACCATTTTTCATCCTTCCAGGATTCCTACAGTTATTGTAAGAATCAAAAGTTTTAATATTGGAGAGTCGTCTGTCACGACTGTCACCGACACAGTTGTAACACTTCACCATCTTGGCTACAAAAATTTAACCAAAGTGAGTATTTTTATTTTTTAATTAGTGTAATTGTTTTCTTTGCCTACCAAAGAATAAACAAAATTAACTCAGAGCTCCGATGGCTCTGAATTCTTAATTTTATACTAATCTAATTTTTATACTAATTTAATATACATATTAAATAAATGAACGCCACGAGATCAGGTCTTAGCTTACCGTTCGAAAACTCGATAACGGTCATGAGAGCGACGCACAACAAGATTCCAACTTTCATGTTAGTTTTCGACCTAGAATTTATGGACACCAGAGAAACCTACGAATGCAAGTAAAGGGATATGCAGGGTTTAAGTTCTTTGAAGTCTTAAGACTGTAGGACTTCAACTCTTAAACAACAAGGTGTCCGTGTTATCATGCAATCATCTGATTCATAATATAGCAGCTTGCCAAAGTGCAAACAGCTTAAAGATTTAAACAACCAGTATCACTTACCCATCAGATCTTAGATACTCGGATGCCTTTTACAAATAGAGAGATAAAATCTAGAGCTGACGCACTTCTAGTTTTGCTATGGGTTTAGGGATATGAGAAATTGACTGACCTCTTCGTTTCGCAAAATAAAATGCACAATCAAATTGATTACTAAAGCTGGGTATTGTGCAAAAATAAAAGATTGAGTTAGCTTTTTCGTTGTGCAGCAACGGGTTTATTGTACACGTGGAAGCGATTCTAGGACATAAGAAGCCTTAGGTCCCCCACCTTAAATCCCCCTCTGGACATTAGATCCCGAAGACTAAAAGAGCTTTTGACGACATTATCCTTTATCCATTGTGACCGAAGTAGGGAGGAAAAAAACGAAATGAGTATGGTTATGGCATTGGTGACTTTGGCCTGAATTCAAATTCCCGACGTGTCTGAAAAGTGTAAGAAAAAGGTTCTTCAAAGCAATGATAATTAGAAAATAGAACCATATTTTATCTCTTTCATCCAAAATTAATTGAAATGACCAGTCCTGAAAAAGACGTTTGTAAATTTTATATTCATGATGGAAATAATTCACTTAAATGCCTTGACAAATAATTTTTTATGATATTTCTAAATGTATTTTGTCGAATTGAAAGAATTATACTGGTAATTTTCTCTTGGATTCTAAACTTCGTACACCTTCGTGTATACGTCAAATTTCTATTATGTGCAGTGAGCATTTTTTTGCTAATGGCTTAGATCTTTAGATCATACAGTATTACCGTATTTGTCAATGAGTAAATAGGTCGAGGGGCGAGACTATAAAATAGTCTCGACCCTGAAATAAAAACGATATTGTTAGTAATGATTAAATAATTCAAAGTGTGTAGCAAGCTTCAAGTATCTAGGCATTTGGCTCGATGATTTGACTCACGAAACTCATTGTAAAAAAATTATACCATCGATTAGAATATCTGATCAGTTTACAGCATTTTGTTCCAATGATGAATTCCCGAAGATTTTTGAAGCTCTCATTATATTGACGATAGAGTATGTCATTATAATTTGGGGAGGACCCCACCCAAACAAACAATTTTGCTAAATATTATTCAGCAACTATAGATAACTTTTTTAATCGTTTATTCGCGCAGCGTTATACAAATTATTTTCCGTCTGGAATTCGATTCCACACTATGAGAAAAGTTTTAAGATGTTGATTAGGTACTTTTAAGTTCAATTTGAGCCAACATCTACTTAATATTCGATCTTGTAAGTTACATTAAATTCTGTTAAGTGAAAATCTAACCTTTGTGAACATTCTGTTTTTTCTCTGCCTATTGACTATAATAGGTATTTTTAGTCGTTGGGTAGAAATCAGTAAGGAAGATTCCTATCTATAAGCCTTCAGAAAATAAAGCCATTATTATTATTAATATTATTTTTATAGAAAGAATTGTCTATTTTCGATTTAAAACTCTGTGTGACATTGGCAATCTGAAATATGTCACTAAAATAGGACCCATGCTTTTAAGTAATTTTTAGTAAATATAAAAGATTTCTCCCAATTAGTGGAAACTGTACAATAAACAATAAAGCTGACAACTGAAATTAACAAAATGATTGAAGCGTCCTGTACGCTTAATTTTAACATTGATGACGATATGCATGCTACAAAGATAATTGCAACTTTATTTTAATAACGTATAATTAATTAAACACATTTTGTGACATATCGTGACAATAAAATTTATAATGGATTTTGCTTATTTATTGCACTCACGACTCTCACGTAATCCTACCGGATCAACTTCATGTACGTAACCCAGAACAGACATTTCCTTTTCCGGTTTTTTGATTAATTAAATTAATCCGTTGTATTTAAAGTTATTCTGAAAGTAGTTTTTGATTTATTACTTATCAAAACTTAGATAACTTTGGTTCACTGAGATTCAGCCAATTTCAATAGATCATGGGTTTTAAGAAGCAACCTTAGCATTTGGCTTGAAATTTATTGGACAGTATTTACATATTTACTACCCAAATTGAAGGGTAAAGATCGGGAGAAATTATGGTTTCTTTTACCGATGGGATTTTGTTATTCATTGTCTGCTTTGACTGTCTTGTTGTGGTAAGATGAAGATGATAGTAGTGAATTTAATGTCTGTTTAAAGTCTCTGAAGTACTTATTTAACACATTCTACTGCTTATGTATCAGGACCATGCAGCAAAGCATCCGTCTAAAGGACAAATTGGAATTGATATTAGATCTCGTCCAGAAATCAACTCCAATTCATCAAAAGCTCCAAAGTGTATGGGTGATGATATCAATTCTGAAATGATGTTGGGCGCTTTCGAAACTTGCCAAAATCAGATAGATCAAATTGGTGGTGGATCTACATTTGGTACCGGTAGTCGTCCAGCTAGTATTGATAAGAATGAAAATAACGGAGGTGAAAAAAATCTGGTGAGTTCGGATTTCCTCATCCAATAGAAAGTTTGTATTTTTGTTCCAGTTTTCCCAACTGTGTAACAGACGTATTAAAATGTAAAAAGTCTTTAAATTCATTGTACAAATTTAGTGTAGTTTATCTTAAATATTTTAAAATACCAAGTTAATAATGATTTGAAAATTTTTAGTGCTTTACAGCATGTGTTTGGAAGAATCTTGGATTGGTAATTAATTTTTTTAAAGCGTTTTGAATTGATTGCGGTTGTTAGATTTCAATATGAAAGGAATTTCGCATGATTATTTTTGCTTATCATTTTTTCAGATCAACAAGGACATGACATTCACCCAAGACGTCAGTACTTTTGTAATCAAAACATTTCCTGCCAGTGCACAAGCAAAAGTTATGGAAGCTATGATGACCTGTGCCAAAAACAATAGTAAAACATTTGTTCATATTTTATTTTAAAATTTGATAGAGCGAAATGTAGACGAACCAATTGTTTTTTTCAACAGAGTGGCCAGTATCAATGGAAAATAACTGCACGAGCTACAGACCCATGAGAAACTGCTTGATGAGTTCGGTCATTAAGGTAATATTTGATTATAGGGTTATAATAATCAAAAAAATAAAACATGGTGTGCGTTTATTACACATTTACACATATTAATGTGAAACTTAATTGTTTATAATATTCATAGATTTGCAAGAAAGAAGGCTGATAATATATTTAAATTCAAAACCACAAGAACAACATTGCTATTCATCATGCTACCTTCATGCTTTAGTATAATCTTTTAAAAGCCTTATTTTCCTTTATTTATGTTTGAGTGCTGATTTTGTTAGTGTCAAGTTTGCTTATTGAATAACACAAGAAATGGTAATGGGTTGTAAATTATATGTATGATGCGAATTGCAATAACTGAAGACATTTCCGGGGCATAAACTTCAAAGAACTTTGAGTGTTTTTCCACATTTATTTTTTTTTTGTAAAAAAAACTAAACAAACTTAATAAATTGCGTCTTATAAATTAATAAATGTTGTAGCATTATTGTCCCTTTCTTTTGAGCAATATTATGACTCGACAAGGGCCATTAATTAACTCATCAACGAACATAATATTGAACTCATTGGTCAATAGCAGTCCACACCTGCCTTTTGATAAACTTATATCAGCTAAAGTAGCAATAGCAATCAAGCTAACTGACTTTTTTAATACGTAGGTAATACTTCTATTAAAAATAATAATCTGGTCAAGACAAATGTAAATAATATCGATTACAATTAAGCAATCATGTATTTCGCTTTACCATCTAATGAATTGTCAATCATTGCATCTATCTACGTGCTGAGAAGTAAATGCTTTAAACATTCAGCAAAAAATGATCTTGATTTTCAAGTTTGTTGATTGTTGCGTTACACCACAAGTTCGTGTATATTGTTGTAACAAACAAAACAATTTTTTAAGTACATATACCTACAGTTGCAATAGTACGTGTGTGCTATTGTAAAATAGCCATTGACTTTTATCCCCCATAATAATGTACTTGCAAACTTGCATCTTACATAACCTGACAGATCCTTTACATAATAGTTCCTTCCTCATAATAGAGAAAGTAACTTCCGGCTATCATTATGTAAAGTTCATCCTCAAAGATTATCTAACAAAGAAAAAAAAACTAACAAAAATTATGCTATTATTATTATTATTGTTATATCATTCATTATTCGATCAGTAAACAAATTTGGCTCATATCCGATTATGCATTATCATTTGATAATGCTACTCTTAAATGTCATTGCGGAAGGAAGGTTGAGGGTAGAAAGTGTCAGATTTTTATTCCTTCGCATTGATATAAATACTGAGACGAAGGTAAAGTTCCTTAGATTCATCTTGTTCTTTCACAATCAAAACTACAATAAGAAAGAAGTAGTAAGCTGTTTTAAGAAACATTTAGCTAAAATTTAAATCACTTGGAATTTTTTAAACTTTTAAAAACATTAAATTTCTTCAATATGATTGCCATCACCAAGTTCCTTTTCATCGTTTTGCTTGTCATTGTCTCAACACTGGATACTTTTGTTACGCCCTATGTATTGGAAATGGGATACCACCGGGGTTGGTGCAAGCTTCAGTCTGACTGTATTGTTGGAGATTTTTGTGCATCTGGAAGGTGTGTTTAGAAATGTGAAATTCCTGAAGGAACTAAATAGATTACAGGTAATAAGAACTTATCATGAAATTTTTTAAATCGTAAAAAGATTGAGTTTTTGAGGACTAACTAGTTTGTATATGTGTATTCAATTTGTTTTCAATGTTTCAAAAACAAATTAAACTTTTCATTATGATTATCTTTCTTAGATGTGGACCTGACTTCAATACTTTTAATCGGGATTGAACCAACTGAGCCGCAAAAAAAGTCAATTTCCTTGATCTCCTAGAACGATGTGCTGGTAACAGTTTGCTAACCTGTCAATCTTTTATTGGCGTCAGTAAATGTGCCTTCCTTCAATCTTATACAAATACTTTATAAAAATATGTAATTGTTAATTACTTCATTACAAAAAATAATAGCTCTGCTTAAAAGATATTACTTACTGTTTTTGTTAAAAATTTTATTAAATAAAATAGTTCAAAGAAGCATCTGTCAATTAGCAACCATAATTTTTTTGCATATTGTACCCAAATCCAAACAATGATTAAGTAATTTCCTTATTATGTGTAATACCAGTTGTGCATAAAAGTGCATTTTTAATTCTTCTCTATTGATGCTTACCGTAGCATAGTAAAAAAAACAATAATTTCAAAACAATAACCTTAGACCCCTTTCAAACAAAAATATGACACATACATACAAGCCAATTTCTCATCACACACGCACACTACCAAATTGGAATTAACCCAGGAAATAGAACAAAGATTTTTTAAGAACCAAAAAGTTATTTAGTTCACAATTAATCATACCATAAACCTATTGAAATAGCATGCAATATGCACTCGTCATTATTATTTACAACGTGACATGCAGCCCTATGATTTTTTTTCAATTCCTATTAAAAACAGATTAAAATGATTTTTTATTATCTTATTTGATTTTTAGACTTTTGTTGTAAGATTAGTTTGTTTTTGTTTATTTTAAATTTGGACAAGCTCTACTTTAACATATATTGGTAATGTTTTTCTATTTTTTTTTTATTGAAATACTGTGTGATAAATAATGGAAACAATGGCATCGCTACAAAGTAAAAATGTGCATTTGGTCAATTATTTAATCTTTACTGATTTGAGATAGAAGTAGTAGTGCCAGCGTTAAAAAAAATCATTTCATATTTCACAAGATCAACTAATCTTAAGTGTACCGATGACGAATGGATGAATGTGGTTAATTTTACATCTTTTACATTTACTTGAATTTCATCAACTGTCAACATAACAAACAAGAAGTTCTTTTGTGTCTTACAGGTTCTTAAAATTAGTTAAGTATTAGTATAACTTATTTGAGATTATACAACCTGCTAGATTTGTTTGTGATGTGACCCTTCTAATTCAACACATGCATATAGTGGCCCATTATTGCTCACATAGATCCACATGATAAAAAAGTAATATTGGTCGTATGTAAGTGCGATTGAGCTATGTTGCTGAAATTATGCCATCAATTCATTAACTCAATTGTGTAACGACTTTTTTCGAGGATGTCGTTGTGTATTACGTTATCTTTCTTAGACTACTACTTGTTACTTCTGTAGCACCATTACAATTACTTCTAAGAAGATTATATCGTTGCAATTATTATGTCGAATTGAGACTTTTCTAATCTATAGGATAGTATTTATATGAGAAAAACAACTGGATGGATTATAAAGGGATAAGGGAGTAGACAATAAGACAATGATGAAGTTCAGTAAAATAGCATTTAAAGCAATATTTAAGGTAAAAATTGGTGATTATTGCAATTGTAAATATTATTATGAGGTCGTGCTCGTGGAGTATTTATTGTCCATTATATTTAGTCTTACCAATAACATCATTATGAATCTTGTGATTATGATCTTCCGCCTGCTCTTTGCAATGACCTGTTTTTAGAAACTGCAAGAGCAATCAACACTTATTTTATTACTTAATCCGTTTTTGAGCACACTATATATTGGTAGCTGTGGAAAAACGTTATCGCCCATTTTTGACTTAGAGTCCTACAGGTCCGGAGGTCCTTAGAGGTATAATAATACATTTAAAAAAGATATTGGGGTGAGAGATTGAAAGTTTTTAGAAACTTTCAAATATTCTACCTGGACATACAATACCATTATGCAGAAAAGCTTCCCTGTATTAACCTGCGTTATCATCACCTTATTAGTGCTTATCATCTTGAAGGAAGTTGACTCTGGTCCCTTTGAAAGGAAATTTTCATACGGCAGGTGGTGCCGAACTCAGGCTGATTGTGGTGTTGGAGATATTTGTGTTACTGGACATTGTTTGTGATCGGATTTGCTAAATAAATCTAAGGTTAGACATTTTTTGAGATTTAATAGATTTTAATTGTTGTTTTATTATCTGCCTACAAATTTTTTCGTATAAGAAATAAAGTCGTTAGATAAACAAGTTTGTATATGGTATTTTCCTTAGATCGCGATTCATCTCACGTAGAATTTTTTTTGTATCATCTGAAATTCCAAAATTGCATAATTTATTATCTCATGATGCTGCAGTGTGACTGCGAAAAACACAAGTGGATCGTAAAAGTTACATAACCAACTGATGGAGTATTGGATTCTAAATTTCCATCAATCTACCTAATGCTCCAACAAACCGGACTCTTGTGTGTTTTTAAGCTAAGGCTATCCATCCCGTATGGATATCTTTCCACTTCTCAAGGTGTTCTTTAGGAAATTTATACAAACTTTTCTGAAAGAAACGTTTAAAATATTTCTTCGTAAAGCTATTAAAAAACGACTCAAGAAACAAAATGCTTCTAAAGAAGATCAGAAAGCTGCGGCAGATCTTATAGATGTTATATGAGTAGTAGTGTTTTATTTTATTGTAATTAATTAGGAAACATTTCCCGATCATTTCTCATAATGATTCGACTTTGTGATATTATCTGTAATTTAATAGCCTTTCATGCTCAATTCCTTCATTGGAATAATAATAATAATAATATTTGTACAAATCTTAGAGTATTTTATGAAAAATAAAGATGAATAAATGGAAAATGTTTGAAATCAACTGTATATTATGTATTATAATTTTGTTTGCCTTCATAAGGATATGCGTTATCGATATTAAAATCTTAATTAGATGATGAATTAATTACCTATACTGCCATGCATTCCGATAAAGTGACAAATTTGCTTTACGTAATTTATGAGCAGCCCCATGAATCGAGAAACCATGAATACCGTAATTTCTATAATAACATCCCCCCGGGTACGACATGCCGGTGAATGCATTGCATAGCCATTGTATTTTGCATCTGGCCATCCAAGCAAAAATTGGTTAATTAATGTAATTAGGTTTTTTTGACTTAACTGCACATATTATTTTAACAAACTTCATAATTGATGAAACAACAATAACCGAGAAGACGACTAAAAAAATACTTTGTCTTCAAATTAGTTAATTCATCCGGCTGCTGATGATGACCATGATATCTTTTTCGTACTGAATACGGAACTACCATAAAGGTGAACAAGGCGGCAGTGTATACACGGCAAATTTTGTCAGAATCTAAGGATTAAATTGTATCAATAACTATTTCAGTAACCAGTTAAATTCTAACGATTGTCAATTTCCTGTAAATTAGATTTATAACAGCCCCGTCATGGCTTCACGAGTACCATTATTATTATCTAGGTCTTTCTCTAGTAAGATAAGTGTAAGTGTAAGTAATTGTAATTACAGTACAATTCACTTTAGAAAAAACCCTGTATACTTAACCCTGTCAACTCCTAAATTTATACCAGGGTCCGATTTAAAACTGTGCCATGTAGTAAATTTAATGTCAAGTACCACTGCAAGTTCATTAAACAGCACAAGAAATTTCTCAGTGTTATCAAAAACAAAGTCAAGTCTAGTCCCATTGTCCCACATTTCAAACAAAAATCAGTCGTTTTCCTCAAAAACTCAAACAAAGTCAGAATCAGAAGCCCAAGCCTTGAACAATGAAAGGTCCTCCAGAGTCCATGCAAAAGAAGTCAAAGGTCATGGGGACAATGGGGGTGGCGGAGATAAAATTAAGAACAATGTCATATCAGAACTACTATCCCTTCCAGAAGATATGAATCAAAACCCTGTTTTAAAATCTCAATATGCAGGAGTCTCCTGGAAAACAGTTTACAAGTTTAATCACATCAGGACAGCTAGGGTGGTCCAGCGTTTGAAACTGTATCAGACAGGGTTTACATGCTTGTTAGCGTTGCCAACAGGGCTTGGACTCTATATGCATGGAATTGTATGCTTTGATGTTGTGGCTTTCACTGGAGGTGCTTGTGGGTTTGCTGGTAAGTGTCAAAAATAATTCAGGTCAAAATCAGCGTTTTTTTGCATGGATACTTTAAATTATGTAATGTTTAATTGAAATGTTTAAATTGTTTTTAAAGCTGCCATGCTGTACATAATGGGGAACTTCTTCTCAAAACTTATTGGATACGTTTATGTTTCTAAAGACAATCCAGACATAGTACGAGTGGCTCATATGACATTTTGGGGTGGGAGGAAGGACGACCTATTTGCTAAAGAAGATTTCATCCCATTTTCAGATTTGCCTGATAATATTCAAGATGCTTATATACATGTTAAGACTTATTCAGAGCCTGAAAACAAGCTGTATCTCACTTTAAAATATGGAGAGGTTCTAGATTTGGAAGAGTTTGAAGATATTTTTGGTCAAGTTCCAGGCTTACTTGTAATGCCTAAGTCGGCTAAGCAATGATAGTAATAATTTTAGATGTCAGTACACAGAGTTGGATGAATTTAGGTAAATAAATGAGTTGACTTTATTAATAGATAATATTTTAAACTAATATTGAAGTGTTTTTAATTGGATCAGACCATAAGACTTTCTTATTGTTTGTTCAGGCAGGGATCGTTTTGTTTTTACAATTACAGATAGTTTCCTTCTTTGTTATTTAGCAACAGTGGTGATCGTACTTATAATTTTAGGCTCAGTTATTATTGACTTCCGTAGGTATGTTTAATCCTAATCCTAATCTATTCGACGAGGGTAGGATTAAACATTGGTGACGGTCAAGGCTATTTGAGGTTTGGAATATATAACTACATATTGCTAAGTTATATACTCTAAAGCACTGAATCGAATTAATGAGGCATTTGAAAAAAGCACGTATAGTATTGCTCAGTTAATATATCTATGACCTAAGAATTTGGTAAAAAATATTCAACATAAAATAAAGTTTGGGTTTTGTTGCAATTTGCTTTAAAGATGAGATAAGGTTTCGAATACTAACTATACTTAATTTCTAAAACTAATTTTTAGACATTTGTTTACGATAGGCCGGTTTAGTTAATATTTATTACAAAAACTATATTGTAGGCTGTATTGTATAGGCTGAATCGTTGCTTCCACCCATTGAATTAATTCAAATTCTTCTATCATTGACAAGGAGTTTAAAAGCTTAGTAGACAAATAAAAGTATTTCAAAATTTAACAATTTAGTATTACATGTATTCTTGAAGCAAATTTTTGAAGAAGTCTTAGATTTTCAATATTTCCATATGTACTTGGTTGCATATATCAATTCGTTAGCAGTGAAGTCAATCACACAGTTATTGTATACCGCATTGAATAATCAATTGTTAACGGCTACATTATCAATAATTTTATAATTATTAAATAAGTATTTTCAGGCATAATAGACTCGTTGATTTTTATACTGATGATGTGATGAAAATTGTATTGTACGTAAATGGTGAGACGTAAAACTTTCATGCACTGTAGTAATTATAAAATACATATTGTAGATTAATTTCCTTATTTTATAAACTGTTCTGTTATTCACACAATGTATAAATGCGTGTAACACAATGTTCATCCGATATTTACTTCCATTATGCCTATATATTTCATTTTAAAATTCCGTAAATCGTGCACAGCGAAGCGATTTTAAGAAGAAGAAGAAATCTTTAATCCATGATTCTCGATGTACTTCTGTCTGGCTGTAGCTATCATTAAGCGTTTTCTCTCTTGAAAAGTCATCATCCTTTGGGTGGCAGATTTAGAGAAAGTAGACGGAGTATTTGTAGCTCCTGCTGGACAGCTTTGACGAAGGCTCTCTAAACAAGCTTCTACAGAGCCAGTTCTTTGAAGTGTAGATATGATAAGCTCAGGTGAAATGCTCTGAGGTGCAAGTTGCTTCTGAACTTCCCGAGCCATTGTAGCTAAACTAGGTGGGCGGAAAAATAAACGCTTGACAAACTCCGCCTTATCAGAAGCGTTAAGTTTAGTCGCTGAGAGACCAAGTGATTGTGCAATTGCTCCTTGGATCTTTTGTTTCCATTCGCCGTTAGCGTCTACTATTTCAGCTGGCAAAAATCTAGAAAGCAAGGTGGATACGTACAATTTACATTTCCTTCATAACACCAGTGTTAATATATTGAGCTGAACAATAACAACTTACCTCAAATCAAAGTGTGTATTAGGGCAAAGTAGGGCAACTAATACTTCTTGCAACAACGTTCCACTAACCGATGTTGTATTCATGAACACCCTTGAAACATTAATAGCTACTGGCTGAATAGTGACCCCCACAGGAATCTCTACGGCCGAGAAAGCTAATAGTCCAACTTCTCCGTTAGTAGTTTCACCCTCAGGGAAAACTATGAAGGCTTCCTTTGATGAGTCAATATCCTCCCTAGTAAAGCTTTCTATAACACCTTCAATAAGTCCAATTGGCCTTGAAATAAATGACGGCAAGTTATTCTTTGTTGGCTACAAAAAACAGAACACATACATGCTTTAATCCAATCTATAACGCTTTGATTATTAATAGATCTCATTAATGAAAAGGTTCTAGGTATGATATATTCTCTTACAAACACAGCACTAGTAACTAAATTAACTGCCAGGTGATCCAAATTAGTAGTATGATTGGCAACATAAACTTTTCCTTCAGACCCCTCATCCAATTCTCCTTTTGCGGATACTGAGACTCCCAAGACTGTACCCATCACACGGAGACACCTTCTAAAGTACAGAAGAAAAAAACATTATTATAAACTACACTTGTCATTGTCCCATTTTGTTGATTATCCATGATTAATAAGATGAAATGCGCCTTACTGTCGAATCTGAGAAGGTGGTAAGACACCACCGAGAAGGAAGAACTGAAGGAGGATAAACGCTCTTATTATCAGGAAACATAGCCCAATTGGTAAGTATAAGATTAACAACAATGTGTTGATTCCAAGGGGTTTGAACCTAGGAAAGCAAACATTTAAATTTTTAACTTCGTTTCGCAGAAAGCCTTACATACATAGAATAAATTTTAAATTGTGGCAAATGGCAACTGCCTGCGGATAGTAAGTGAAGGTCGAAGGTACAAGTTACTTTCGGAGCCTTTGTCTTCAATGATTAACAATGATTTCAATATTTCAATGATTAGATCAAATCGGGACTTAGTCCTCACCTTCACCCCTTCAACCTTAAATTCTGAAGTTTATAAAATGACTTACCAAGACTTGTGAAAAAGTTGATCTACGTTTTTTTGCTCGCCCATAATGAACTATTTAAATTGTGAATTTGGTATTGATTTATTGTCCTATTCCTGTCTCAATCTGTTAAACTCCTACTCCTATCTACAATCTAAAGTTGAAAGTTTCAAGTTTTAAGCTGTAAGCTGGAGGAATGTCACCACTTCACACTTCTTGCTCCAGAGTCTCGCAAATCGTAGATATGTTCTTGATAAAAACTTATCAATTTGCTGTGCAAAATAACTAATATTGTTGATAAACTGACATATGAAATGTAAAACAATATCGCCGCCTATTCGTTCGCACGATCTGTCATCTGTGTTCTGTAACACCTGTTGTTTTGTTTCAGAGGTTAACAAAATGGTTAATTCTAAAAAAAGCTACTGGCTGGTCGGTCACTCTCTCTACTCTCTACTCGAATAATTTATAGATTTTAAATTAATTTTAAAAGGTGAGCTTAGAGAAAATATTCTGTGTGAAAAAAATTGCGACTTCCGTTTGTCGTATATCGTATTGTCTAGTCACGAGAGTCAGTCATTCATTCCACATTTATGAGTGACAAAGGTAATAATAATAAACCTAATGAGTTCGGGCTTATCACACTCTCCAACTCCAATGTGCACGGCAACAGATCATTAATTATGAATTATTTAATCATGCATTAATCTATTATGTTTATGTATTAACAATTCAACATCTAGAGTACAGAGTACAGACGATTTTAGACAGCTCAGTTGGCTCAGTAGCTCAGTTAATTACATAGATAGAAATAGAAGTATTAGAAAAGAAGACATTAATGAAATTATTATCAATTTTTAAGTTGCAATTGCAGTTGAGACGGTGACAGATTTTTAATATAGAACAATGTATTGTGTAAAAAAAGGATGTTAAAATCGCAATTTTAGATTTTTGATACTTATCGCCCTTTTTTTCCGACTAAAATCCCTTTTACTTTGACTTTTGTGACTCAATTTAAAATTAAACTAAAAATTACGTAAACAGTTAGTTCACTTTTAATTTGTACTTTTAAATAAAATAAAAAATCGATCCTAAGTCCGAAGTCTAGAGCAGAATAATTTCTTATTGCTAGTTTTACAACTGATTGAGTCTTTGAGTCTATTTCGATTCGTAAATATTGCACAGCAGGTTGATAAATAACTTGTTATTTTTACATGATCCCATTCAATCTCAAGAAAGAAGGAAGACCTTCGCACTAAAGAAATAAATTTAATAATAAGTTGAATGCCACCGGTCACAAAAAACCAGTGTGGGTTTTCAGCCAAGAGATGGCAAAAATAAGGAAACATTTATTTGCTAACGACTTTAGTGCAGTAATTAAATGAAATCTTAGCTTTCGAAGGCTTTTAAAGTTAATTTTAGAGACAGTTAAAATTAGACAAGGAAAGAATTTATACAAGTTTCTATATTTCAATGTAAAAATATTAAGTTTTTATACTGTATTTTTGCCTTGCTTACTTGTTCATGACTTTGCTCATCCTCACAAGTCTAATTTTTATTTTAAATTAAAAGATTTAATAAAAAACGATGAGTGTTAATTTCATAAAAATTCGAATTTATTATGCTGCTGATGATTCTTATGGCATTATTGATGATAATTTTATCTTTTCTGACTGCTTATAGAAAGTTTGAAAAGATTTCTTTCTCAAAATAAGTTTCTCTTGAGGAATTTGAGAGTATCGCTTTGAGACAAAAATAAATATTTATAACATGTAACCATTTTCATTTATAATGTACATTTTATGACATAATGTAATAAAAAGGAAAATAAATTATTATTCCTAGTATGGATCTGATGATCATATTTATATTCTATTAAAAAACGTACCAGAAAAATAACCATTCATTGAGGAAGCTCTTTTCATATAGGAGAATTTTGCCTTACATCATTGTATTTTGTTGTTACTGTAATAATTGGCCTAGTTGAAGCATTATGAAATGAAATGGTGCAAATGCTATTGTAAGATTATCACTAATGTAACTGTTTTTTTAACGAGACATAATATTAACACGCAAACAAACCTGGTGATATTCTATTCTTGTATATTCTTTAGATGCAAAACAACATACAATTATATGAGGGGAGTGTGGCCCTTTTTACACGATTGCATTAGATCAAATCAAACTGGTAAACAAACATTCTTCAGACAAAATAAAAGTGAGCTTTTCATATACTAAAATATCTTCGACACACGATTTTTTAAGCGAACCATCTTCGTTTGATTAGAAACATTAACAAACATTAAAATAAAGTTGTACACTAGTTTTGTATAAGTGGTTGTCCTTGAAATCGAAATCCACTTTTGTCACTTGTTGATATAATAAAAGACTAAAGATGAGAATTGAGAATGTGTATTGAGGTCTTTTATATTTTTTAAGCAGATCGAAATTAGCTTTATTTCATGTAATTATTATAATTAACAAACTTTGTAAACAGTTTAACCTTATCAGATCACTATCACTACTGGCTTTGTTGGGGGTACTTTGGGGCACTGTGAATCCAAGAACGTTTCTGCACACGTTTTCAATTAAACCCGTAAATATTAACTTAATTAATTGTTTTAAAGTCTTAAGTAATTGCTTTACTTAAAAGAAAGTTACCTTTAATTTGGAAAATGGTAATAGCAGTAATGGTAGTGTTGCGTCAATTCGGTAAATTATCAAAGGCAAAGTTACGCTGTTTCAGATTGGGTATAAAGAATTGGAGCTTACAAGGTAGGTATGTGTGTAATACTTCAAGTATTTATCATTATCGTTAAATCATTATCATTATATCAGATCAAAAATGAAATTCCAAAAAACTATTAAGCAGGGACAAGATTAAATCACCAAAACGCAGCAATAAATACGAAACCTTTTTCGCCCTACCCAAGCTTCCATGAAACAATAAAGATTCCTGGTGACAAAACAATGTCTCCGGAGAAAAATTTAGACGTACATCCAGTGTGGCTTAGGCATCATTGCCAGTAAGTTTGAAACTCGTAAGATTAGTTATAAATAGTAAAAATTTTAAAATATGTAATTTCAAAATAGTCTTACATGAAAAAGACTCCTGTGGATTATTTTGAAAACCTACTTTCCCCTGTAGATGTGACAAATGCTTCAATTCGAAAACATACCAGAGGGTAATAATACCATCCCAATTAGCCACATCTTCTGAAATAAAAGATCTCAGAATTGAATCAGATACATTGAAAATTACATGGATCGATGAGCATTTATCAACCTACAAAATTCAATGGCTTGAGCAGAATTCACCTAAAAAGTCCAAGCCATTGGGTACTCAACAAAATCACTTGGAAATCTGTGAAGTATACAATTATGAAAAGTATCCTGAAACCCCTCCTGATGACCCTTTATCAATTGCTGTCAACTATGAAAATGTTATGCAATCTTCCGATGGAGTCGCAGAATTGCTAAATAATATTGTCAGATTTGGTTACGGATTAGTAAAAAATGTTCCTCCAGATTTTGACTCTACGAAGAAAGTACTCCTACGAATTTCACACCCTCAAAACACAATATTTGGAGACTTTAGTGAATGGACATCTGATTTGGCTCATGCGGACACAGCTTACACTGCTGACTTTGTACATTTGCATTCGGATACGAGTTATTTTTCAGAGCCTATGGGGTATGTATTGGAATTTTAAACAATGGCATGTACAACATACTCATTTCATTTGAAAAATCATATTATTTAGGCTTCAAATGTTTCACTGCTTGAAACATGAAGGTTCTGGAGGCATTAATTTGATCCAGGACAGTTTCAAAATTGCTAAGAAGATGCATTCCAACTTTCCAGATTTACATGCAGCATTAACGGAGGTTTTAATCCCATGTCAATATCTAGATCCTGGAAAACATCATTTTCTCAGCTTGGGCACCACATTTACCCACAATAGGCTAACAGGTGCGATCGAAAGGGTTAGGTAAGTACTGTCACAAGTAATTCTTCTAAATAGTTCAGAACTTTTATTTATGACTTAATTACAAAGAAAAACCACACAATTTTTTTAAAACTGGTTTTTCTTTAATTTGAAACGGAACGCAGATACAATCCTCACGACATGGCTACACTTAACACTATTGCAGTCGACCAAGTTGGCACGTTCTATAACAGCTTGGTTAAATTTTCACATGAAGTTGAGAACAATCCTACCCAACTAAAGTTATTACCTGGTTTAATGATTTTTTTAGACAATTGGCGAGTATTTCATGGAAGAACTGAATTTACAGGTTTTAGACACATGGCTGGAGCTTATATTGGCAGATCGGATTGGCTTTCTAAAGCAAGAGTTTTAGGGGTTATTACCTAGATGTAAATTGCTAATCACTACAAAAGCCACATAATTTAGTACTAATGTTTTTCTTGGAAAACTAGAATTCAATTAATTTTATTGTAAAAAAACTTTCTAAGCTTTTAGTTTACAGGTTTTATATGATAGTATTTAGACCTTATAAATATTCGATTACCGTTGACCCCTGTTTACTTTGCTTTTAAACTTGTGTGTGTTGGACATTAAAATAATGAATTGTAGTATACCGTTTAATTTGTCGCCCGACATTTTTTTAGTTGCAAATGTTAATAAACTAACTAATAACATTAATGTCAAAGGAACATCTGCATAAGTGTTTATTTCAGCAAGTACTTTTTTTAATTGATCTTCATTGTATATATAAGGAAAATGAAGGCTTCGGATTTTCATACGCATTCGATATTTAATTCACCAAGCCCCGTAGCTTCCATAAAGTTTCCGAAAACAGCAAAATTGAAATCATGAAACTGTCGACAGCTATTGTAGCTTTGCTCGCAGCCATTATATCATCCAGTAACGCTAGTAAGTACCTCAACATTCTACAAATTTAAATTACTAAGCTCGATGTAATGTCAAAAATTTAAATTTAAACGCAATTTAATTTTTTTCCGAAATCTAGTGGATGGGGATGGGACCTATTATGACCTAACTGTTGGAGCAACCGCTTGTGGTAATCAGTGGAGCAATTCCGATATGGTTGCAGCAATAGCTTTTAGTTATTGGACTACGGGAAACCCAAACAATGACCCTATGTGCCAGAAGCGTGCAATTGTTACAGATCCACAGAGTGGTAAAAGTGTCAATGTTTTAATCAATGATAAATGCGAGGGCTGTCAACCCGGAGATATTGATATGTCTCCTCAAGCTTTCCAACAACTACAACCTCTTAGCGTGGGAAGATTCCACGTACATTGGGACTTTGTTTAATAATTCGTCTTAGAATATGATCGTATACAATAATTCATTGTGAACGTTCAATAATTTCTAGTCGTATTAAAATGTGATTTGTATTTTAACTATAAAATGCTAGCAAGTGATATCGTGATTGCTTGAAATTCTAATTCGGACGTCTGTTTCGATACATTTCATTGTTTTATGCACCATAATTTCCCGTCGAACCGCAGATTATAACTTTAACGCTCTTACGTCGAGTCAAACCTATACAAACCAATATGCTGCATATATCGGGGTTTAATTCGTTTTGTGTAGGGTACGAATACAGATCAAGAAATATTATTGAGGAATCAATACTGTTAATAACACAAATCCCAATGACATCAGTATTTTGAAAAATTTATTCAATTTTTTTGTGGTTTTAATTCTTTTCGTATATATCGTCCATGGAAGCACATAATTAACTATGAGAAGACTTAGATAACTCAACCAAAAACATTAAATTATATTGATCTTCAAATCTAAATTTACAAAACACATAATATTTTAATAAAAATCACAAGCACAGTATTGCGAACTCATATTCATTTACTACTACTAGGAGATGGAGAATTCTTTGCCTTTTCAGTTCCGGAGTCCCTTCGTTCAATTATACGATGTCTTTCCATATTAGATAAAATTCCTGCTAGGGTAGTCCGTTTTTTATTAGCACCGAATTTGAGACCGCCAGTTCCACCGGATTTACTAGGAAGTTTTAACATAGACGGGGGAGCATCTTCTTCAAAATCAAAGTCATCCAATTCTGTGTCCTTTCTAGACATTATTATTATGAATTAGAAACAAGCGAGCTTTCTTTAATAGGTAACATGAGTAATGATTAAACTTACTTAGCAGGTTCGGACTGCTTCTCAGGTTCAGGAGCAGGCTTTTCTGGTTGATAAGGGTCTCGATGTCCTGGTGATTGCCAGTTAAGTGCAATTATTTTATTTTTATGTATCTGTTCGTACAACTGTTCAATCTCTTCAGGACTTGGAATCCAGTTATTGTTGAACTAAAAATTAATTCATTACCACAAAAATATGAAATATTATAAAAATGAATGACACAATTGCCCCTTCTAATACCACCCCATTAACCATGTTTTATCTTTTATCTTCGAAGACTTCGAACCTCCATACTATTGTACTGCCTTTATATTTACAACATATTATGCAAGCTTTCCAGAATTATAAAACTTACACAAATTCCCATTTGAGCTAGTTCTTCGTCCTCAGAACATTCAAACATGTAATCATCATCCCCAGTATTTTCAGATGCCATGTTAATCCTTTGTCCTTTCACCTTTAATCTCTTATAAATTCATAAATTCCAAATCAACTTTGAACTCGAAGGTACTATGTGCAATGAGACAACCAGAAGACAGAATTATGAATTAGATTCAATCACGATGCTGAACACTACGTCCACGGCAAGTTACATTTTCTTCTCTATTCTGTGTACCCATCCTTTGCAAAGTGAGCAGTGCACATATTGCATAGCATTTTAATTACTAAATAAAACGTGTATTGATTGAAGCCAGCTCTGTCAAGAAGACCCTGAACATAATAAGCACACAAGATATAAATTATATGAAATTATTAGACCATTGTAATACACAACACCAATTTTAATAAATAGAAAGCAGTTTTTTAGTTAGTTGTCAATTAATTCAAAATTTAATCTGTGAACTTACTTTTTAGTTGAATTTAAAGTTGTTTCATTTCACATTTCATATTGTGTGTGTATTGGTACAATTGGTAGTGAAGTGAGTGTAGGACTGTAGGCTGTAAGGTGTCGAGTTGAATGTGGAAGTGGATTGTGGAATCCTTGAGTGTTGAGTGTAATCAGCTGGATTGAAATAACAAATAAATTAAAATTTATATGATACACAATTGATTTCATGCAGATTTTGATTTTGCACATGCAAGTTGCAGTTTGCAGTTGCAATTGCAACTCAATCGACAATTCACAATGAATGAATTGCAATCTTTCGGTTTTTTATTCAATTGAAGACTTTAAAAAAAACAAAAAAGTTTACCCGTTCAACAGCACGTAAAACCTGCGGTATTTTATCCTTTTTAATAGAAAATACTTTTAATGCTGGCTAATGTTTAATTTAACTTTTTTGTAGTTTTAAAACTAAAAGCTTTTATTAACTAAAACAGTTTATTAATTTAATACCATTTTGTATGAAGAGATTGCTGAATTCGCTCCGATTCTTTCCCAACGATTGCCGCCAACTGAATTCATGAGGGGCAAAGAGAGCTACTCTCACCAAGTCAGAAAAATTAGGACTTTCACCATGCTTTCACCACCTAAAATACCAAAAAGAAGTTTGCAGGGCCTAAATAAAACACTGCATCTGCAGTTGCATGAGTTGCATGCTGAAAATGCCAAACCCCTTCTACAGTATTTCCAGTTGCAATCAGAGCCAGAGTATAGATGAAATGGACTGGGGCTTAAAAACCCTAATTATTTGGATTTACATGAAGTTGACAGGGATGTGAAAGACTGTTTAGAATTGGATAAAGAAGCAGATGCATGGGACTAGACGACAACAGACGCCTAGATGGAACAATCAAGTTGAAGAAGAAGTTGTTTAAGTTGTAGCTTAAACAATAATGTACTTAAAATTTAGAAATGACATGTAATATCTATTATTATGTATTAACCTTTTTTCTCTTTTTTGATTTGACCTGGTATTGGAAACGATGTGAACCTCATGTCATATACTTTTGTCAATTGGAATAAACCATTGAATCTGAATCCGATGCCGTCCTTACTTAAAGACACATCATATTTTTAAAGATTGTCTCAGCTCATTTTATTATTGAGATGAAAATTTTATACATGAAGTTGGCGAGCTACAGTATTGTCCCTGCTTGAATTTTTTTCACTGTACGAAGTGTCCTCTTTCGATGAGTAATGATTTATATCTTAATTGTAAAAATGGTAGAAATTGGTGTTGTCCTAAATGTAAATTAAAAGCTGATATTAATACCAAAAAGGATTGTATATGAACTAAGATCTGTCATTCAGAGGAAAAATACTTTAAAAGCTAACAAGAGGGTTATATTTTACCAGCCTAATCCATGTTTTGGAGAGGGGCTTTCAATTCGATAAATAAATTTAGGATGACTAACAATAGGATATTTATTAAGATAACTGTTTATTATCATAATCATAATTATATAACGTATACCGTTAAACTAATAATGCTTTATTGTCAGAGGGCACAATTTGAACAATGGTCAAACTGGTTTCCGGCCAGAGACAGTCGAAGACAT
>JAQGBU010000574.1:0-23919 GCA_034698605.1 Isotoma decorata
TTTTACTGAAGTGGAGCGGCTAAATATGGCCGCTCCACTTCGGCCCCTTGAAGTGGTGTGGAGTGGAGCGGTGGTAGTTTTGGACAAGTGTGAGTGGGAAGCTTCTTAACAAACACTAAGTTTATTTCAGTATACGGCAAATTTTTGATTTGCATTCGTGAATTAAATTTTAATTGACAATTAGGTGGCACTTTTATAGAGCCTTTGAACAGTTTCTGTCAACCATATTGTTAGCGTTGCCTTGTATATAAATTTATAAGATAAGTGTTTTTACCGGTAAGGTTTTTTTAGCTGACAAAGGCTGTTCACTTGAAATGCTTTTAGTGTTTCTTTAGTCTATTTTTTATTCTGAGAGTTAATGGGCAATTAAAATGAATCAATAGCAGGTAGAATAAAAAGCTGTATTCCTTTTATACGTTATATTTGCGAATTCATGGTTTTTAAAGAAAAAAACTGTGTTGGTAAAAACACTCATTGTATTCTCAGTTGGACGAATTGCTTGAAATTGGCAATTATTATTATTACGCTGAGATAGCGTTTTTGAAATTGATGTTTAGTTTTCTAAGATTCGAATAAATGTCAATTTATTTGTTCAAATATAAATGTAGTCTTAGCCCTACTTCCCTTAGTTTAAGTACTATTTTTAAATTCATTATTTATTAAAGGAAAACATCATTTTAAAAAAAAGACGACTTCGGGCACAATTCGTAGAATTTTAAATTTTGCTGACAAGAGAAAGGTTCATTATATATTATTTATAGATGACGAGGAAATAACTCTTTGCCTGAGTCGTATGTTTTTACTTCATTAACTTGTTAAAAATATTTGAAGAACATATTATTTTAAGAATAATACAGAAGTACATCTTTTTGTCTGATTCTAGGACATTAGATCCTCCACCTTAGAACACGTACCTTAGATTCCCTGTACATTAGAATTACTGGACACAACATCCCCTGGATATCTGTCAACAGGATCTAATGTCCAGGAATGTCCAGGGAATCTAAGGTGGGGGATCTATTGTCCGTTCACATTTTCGTCCAATGTATTATATACCATATAATAATATCTTAACCACGATTTCCATCCTCCAGTTTTATAATTAGTATCAAAATTATTGGCGTTGGATGCCATTCTTGGATATAGTACTTGATTATTGATTAATGATACTCTCATGCCATTTGACGAGAAATTATGAGCCACTTCAGTACACTAGCTCTGGCATGTAAATTAAGAAGAACTAAAAGCATACCTACGGGTACATAAACTAACAATTTTAAGGCGTGTAGAAAAGAGAAAGATACTTTTACAAAAGTTAAATGGTCACAAAATTCATTCGTCATAGATCTAAGCATAGGCGTCTACAGCAGCTTGCATAAATGACTGCTGTACGATTGTGTCCAGTGTTCCGTATAATTATCAGATGGTGTTTCTCATCCATTCATTTTATAAATAGGAGAAAGTAGTTTCAGAATGGGTAGTAGGTACATTTCTCGCATTCGCTTCATACTTCTAAACTATAAGGAATAAGGAACAATACTGAACTTGTAAATGTCCTGCATTTAAATATGATTTTCCAATAAAGATGAAGGTTCTTTCCATTAAAGCTCAAACTTCAAAAAAATTGGAAAGTCCAAGTTAGGATAAAGTATTATCAAGGATCAGAAAACAATTTTAAAGTTTATTGCAATATATCATATTATAGCTTACAATTACAACAAATCTGCCCGTCAAACCTGTTTTTTTAAACAAACATTAATTCCAACCTTAATTATAATAAACTTCTGCTCTTCCTATTTAACTGTCTTTGATACAAATTTACAAAACCGCATTAAACTTAATGTCTCTCATTTTATTTAATACGCCAGGTATAAGATCATTTACTTTTAAGACGATAAGAACGAGAGGAATAGCCTGGCAGTACAAGTGTCAGAAATTACCTAAACTCCTATGAAGATATTTTAAGATTTGCACTGCATGAATGCGGGGGTTGAGAAGGAAAGTATGCAATTTACGAGCTCAACATCAGCATAACTTTATGAACCAGAAAGGTAGAATCTAATATGACCTTCTCTGCAAACGAGCACTTATCCAAAGTTTTCGAGCGTAAAAGATTAATTGTCATAGGAAATGTCAAATAACTTAACATAACAAGGTTATTCAATTGTGTAGGAATCAATGCTTTTGTGTAGCCTGTATTCTGGTTATTTTATAAATATTTTATAAAAAACTTATTTTGGTAACTTTTTTGATGAATAAATATTAAATAATAATAACTTATTCCTTAGTATGAATTCTATAGTAATGTTAACCAGCGAGGCTGGAAAAAGGTTACCTATCGGATGTTCAACAATAACAGACCATTATTATCGTGAATTGCACCCTCATACATATCACGTTCATTTTAAAGTTTAAGCTACTTCTGTGATCCTTCGCTTCCGGTTAGTTAAGCAATAATGTACATCAATAAGTTATAGTATAAATAAAGACGTTTCACTCTTCCGATTTCAATACTCTGAATGAATTTTTGTAATACAACAATACAAGTAAAAATGAATGCAATTAAGGGGGTGTAAAGTAATAATCGTTTATTAATCACACAATACTAGGTTTCTTCATAATTCACATCACGTTTTCTCTCTCTGTCTCTCTGTATGACCATAAGATTAATAGCTCAAATGAAAGATGTCTTTTCGATCATTCAGGTGAATCTTCAAAAGCCTCAAAATGTTAAAGATTGTCTGAATTTTGTGATATCTTGTTGAGAATGGAGAAGGTAAGAGCGACGAAGGGAAGCAGAGAAAAGAGATTTAGGAAATCGATACTCAAATATTGGTGATTTCTTTCTCTTTCCAATTTGCATAATAACCTGATTAAGTTTAGTTGTAGAGTAGTATAAGGAGTAATTATTTGTAATTTGTAAACTTATTGTGAGGATTTAATCTGTTATTGGATATCAATTTGATATCCAATAACATGATTTAGCATCATTTAATGAGGGAATCCCGTTTGACATTTTAATTTTAGCTTAAAATATCATTATGAGTTTTTCTGTTTGTTTGAACTTTTAGCAGTTCAACTTGTGCTTTAGACCTTTTACACCTTTTACATTAGAAAATAATGCCATCTGAAATTGGAAGAATATACAGATTGGGGTTGTTTTGGGGGGGGGGGGGGGTAATTCATGTTTACCGTGCAAAGCTTGTTACTTCTCTAATTATGTTTTATACACATACTTTAGAAGCATCAATAATCATGAAGTTCGTTATGAATTGTCAATTAATAAGTACGAATTACTAAAAGTTTGGAATAAAAGCGAATTAATTTTTTTATCATCTAGCTTCCCTCTCACTGCACTCATCACATCACTCATTAATTTAAACCTTATACATATCATCAGATTCAGATCACAAGACAATCACTGCTAGCAAAATTTGTATCCAATCTATTTAACAGCAATCCAGGAGCGTATCTTGAGATACGGTAGGTAGGATTGTACAATAATGAAGGGTTACAGGTGGGACTATTTCCTTGACCCGATTGGGCTCGTAAAATTGCGCTTCGCTAGGGATAAATCCGGGTTCCGAAATCTGGATGAAATCTTATAATTCAAATTCGTGTACGATCTGTAACGGTCTGTTATTAATGCTAAGAATGCTGCAGAGGAGGGGGATGCAGGAAGACAGGATCCACATGCCTGGAGGAGCAAAGGATCAGCTTTCACAGCATTTCCGAAGTCATCGAAGGTGATTTTACCATTATGATCGAGATCCAGCCTAATAATAAATTATAAACTCTATGAGAAAAAGTACTTCACTTTATACTTACATTTTTTTACTAATAGAATTCGGTGTAAAATTTTCAAAATTAAACGAACTTTCTCATGGCAATCTCAACAATATCCCTTTCGCAGTCTTCAATCTCGTCATCATCTAGACCAAAACCCGCATACAGGCAGCCTCTCAAACACTGAGATAACTCCTCTCGAGCAAAAGATCCATCCATATTCACGTCATAAACCGAGTAGCAAAACTTGCTTAGTTGTTCAAGGGTTCCTCGTATCATGATTGATAGGCCTTTAACAAACTCTGAATCATTTACAGTGGTTGACAACGTAGGAAAGGGGAAGTTCTTACCCATCTTCCCCCAAAATTTTTTCTAAGTCCAGACTAATAACGTTTCCTGATGACCCCCCTATTTAACCACTGGACCTTACAGAACTCTGTACGGGGAATATCTTTTTCCTCTTTCATTTTTTCTATGAGGTCAAATGCGGTCACAGGTCAAGGTCAAAAAAGCATGACCCCTGACGACCCCCCTATTTAACCACTGAAACTTATAGATTTCCTAACGCGGAACAACTTTTTCTTCTTTCATTTGTGCCTGTGAGGTCAAATGCGGTCACAGGGCAAGACGACGTCATCTGACTTTGACATTGACCTGTGACCGCATTTGACCTCACAGACAAAAATAGAAGAGAAAAAAGTTGCTCACCGTCAAGAGTACTACAAGATAAGAAGGTAAAATAAGGGGGTCATTGGGGGTCATGCTTTATTGACCTTGACCTGTGACCGCATTTGACCTCATAGAGAAAAATGAAAGAGGAAAAAGATATTCCCCGTACAGAGTTATGTAAGGTCCAGTGGTTAAATAGGGGGGTCATCAGGAAACGTTATTAGTCTGGACTTGGAAAAAATTTTGGGGGAAGATGGGTTTGTAAGAACTTCCCCTTTCCTACGTTGTCAACCACTGTACCTGAAAAAATAGCATTATCCACATAATATGTACCTAATATACAAAGGCCAAGTAGCTGAATATTGCTTTTAAATTTTGTTTTATATTTTTTTTACAATCCCATCGTTGTCTCGGTCGAATGCTTTGAATACTAAGTCCAACATCATGTCTTCCGTAATTTCGAATACAACTTGCAGAACTTGGCGAAAACGTGGACGATCTAATTTCCCACTGCGTATCAGGCATCGATGAAAGTGTAGAAGGCATTTACACTGAATGGAAAGGAGAATGCATTTTAGTTTTTAAAAATTTTATTGTGCAAAAAGTTACATAATTGTCCAAATATTAACGTCATGAGTGCTATTTACCTCTTCCTTTGTAAAATGCGTTTGATTTCAGAGTTCATCAACAATGGTACCTGCAGAAAACAATGGTGTAATAATATTATTAATATGATATTTCATTGATTTAAAAATCTTATGTAATTTTTAGGTATTTGATAAAAGCATGCTTATTAAAAATTTTAAGATCCCTTGGGCAAATGACGCAAATGCTTTGCCTAAAAAATATCGTTTTTAATCAAAATTTATAAATTAGGACGGAAATAAAATAGTGGCTTCGGTTTTCAAGAAAATCAAAGATGGGTCTGAAAATTAAAATGTTACCTGAGTGCAGAGATTGAGATGGTAGTGTAGCCTGAATTGGTTGTGTCATCTTAGTTTAATTTGCAGATTGGTAATGCAACTTGCAATTTGTAACTTGCGATTTGTAAATTGCAACTTGCGATTTGTAATGTTGAATGTTTATGTGAAAATGTCACAGGTTGAGAACAGTGTAATTTATACTGAGGAAAGACAATAAAGATACAAATACAAATACAAAATGTTCGATTTTGAAAAATTCGATAAAATGATTACAAAAAAAAACGCGAAATATTCTTTCTATATAATAAATATGATTTCCTTTTTCTAAAACTTGTCAATTTTTAGAGTAAACAATACCCGCATTCAACTGACAAATGTTTGTCGCATTGAACTGTATAAAATTGCTACCATGGCATTTGCTTATTGCTTCGACATCAGCTCTAAATTGTCTCTAGCTGCGTTTTCAATATAATTATGCATATACAACTATTGTATATGCATTTGTTGTATTGTATTTGTTTCGAAATTTTGAAAAAAAATCCAAATTTCGCAACATGTTAAAAATTGAATTTCGTTTTTTATCTCTGTTTTGGTTCAGGATTCGATTTTGATTTCAAATACATCATCAGAATCCTAGTGTTGTGAAGCACCTGTGTACACTAATTCTTTTTAAATTTTAAAAGAATTCAAAATTTGAAAACAGAAAATGATTCAAAAAATGTTTTTGCATATCTGCTGTCTCATTTATTCGATTCTGCTTTAAAACAACTCATTCAAATCCCCATGCTTTTTTCAACTTTTTCTACAGGACTTGCTAAGGCTACACAGAAGAAAATAGCTTGGATTATGCAAGTTCCATACTAAAACCACAATGGCCCAAAGAATAAGGCTTATGAAATGAAATGCATATTTGGGGAAATGTAGGGACAAGCAACAATTAAATTAATTTTTCATGCTATGCGGTAATTAGATTCGTCAGCTTCGATCAAAATTATAAAACAAATGTCGAAGAGTCAAAATATTCTGTATGATAACCAAAGAAGCCTGGTGTGGGTCCTTCTGAGTTCTCAATCTTAGAAAGTGAGTACCTAAGTATATAGATAAGTGCTCAAAGGTACAAGTTAATAAAACTATGAGAATTCAAGCTTTAATAATATTTTTAAATTGATAACAAAACAACAAAAATAATAATAATATATTTAACATTTTTACTCATAAAAAATAATTATGAAAATATTATCAGACTATAAATAATTGAAGTAATGTCTTGTTTGACTTACATGGTTAACATTGAAACCCGTCATATTTTCAATCTTGTTATAAAATTAAAGAATGTTTTGAACAAATACAAAGGAAGTAAACAAAAGTTGATTGAACGTTATGTAAAAAAAATTAGCTAAATTAATCTATTTGTTTGTTAAAATAGGTAATACCAGTTTGAACAAAGTTACATGAACTGAAATTCAGATCTACTTTCAAGGTACAAATCAAAGAATATAATTAGAAGACATGAGTATTTAAAATACAAAAACCTTTTATATAGCAAACTAAGCGTTTTCTTCAACAGGGCTGAACATTTTCATCCACATTTAGCTAGAATACGTTAAATACAAAAAAACAACTACTAGTACAGAAGAAATGCATTAAGTATAAACAATACAAAGGTATTACTATTCGTGAGAAGAACGTCTCCCCGCAGTGCAATCGCATTTACTATTTAATCTCTATAATATTGTGGTAATGGTAATTCTTATTTAATTCTTATCTAATAACCTAACATTTTGTTAATGACAAAGGTCAATTATGCGGAAACCTGTGAGCCACGTCTATCTCACAATCAATCGACACAGTAAATACGAACGTCTTAAAGCTATTTTGTAACTTTTTTCACTACCGTGGTAAGAATCGCGATGAAATATTGTGCAATATAGCATCGCAATATGAAACTTCCATCTATATTATGCGATATCAGTCTCAAAATTAGGACTACCAGGTAGTGATAAATACATATGGTGGTACTTTAAACTACATACATTTAAGAATGACTACCTGTCTTCATAAATGATAACGTAACTACGCTAAAACTAGTTTTACAAAAACTAATCTAAAACTTTAAAATAAATTTGAATCCGCGCAGAATGTTTAAAGTCCTTTAGTAAGTTGGTTTGCATTCCATACGTATGCACACAATTAATTTGGGTGTTCTATTGAAGTTGTCCTACATTACTGATATATTTTACAAATCAAAATTACCTATAAAACCAACTGTCAGTAAGTATCTTTCGCAAAATTATTCATACATACAGAACTTATTAGAGTATTTAAAGCTTAAATTCAGCCTACTATATTAAATTTGTTTTGAAACCGGTTTCTGGTTTTGGTTTCACTAAACTTTCGTCGATACTGACCGTACTATCGATTAGATAAATAGATTTTAGGTTTCAAGATAAACTAAAATCTTAGATCTACTGATGTTCCTTCTTTTCGAGAGATAAAACGCCACCAAATACGTACGTCTTATAAACGAGGCAATCGGAAATCGGATACTTTTCATTACAACTAATACTGGATATTGAGTTGACGGAGCTTGTCGGCTCGGCCTGCATACGATATTGATGGAGGGGGAGAACGGAGCATTCTGATGTATGCCTCGCGGATTTCACTTGGTTGTAAGCTATGAAAAGCATTCTTGACAAGAATTTCTTTGTTAGGTAAGTGAACCTAAGAAAAGAAACAAAAACAATATAATTAATCCATTTTTACACGAACTCCGTAAAATAACAACTGGAGGAATTTAGATCAAGTTACAGTAGCTTACATTTTTCAGACGTTTAGCTTCTAGCTCACTTGCTTGGACTAATATTTCAGAAACATTGTTGCATTCGTCATCTTTCCGCTTTTTCTATTTTTTTAAAATAGCAAAATTGAAATACATGTTAGCTTAAGATTGGTTTGAATGAACTTCTTCATTGTGTGGTAACAGAATTAACATGAGTTATACTATCTTATTCACTCCACTAGTTAAGAGCAATTCAGCAATTCATAAAATTTCATATCCATGATTCAACCATCATATGAACTTAACTCACCAGAAATGCAGGTGCAGACATACAAGTGTCTGGGTTAGCCCCTCGGGTGTCACACAGTCTTTGAATAGGATTCAAGCCCCCTGTTCTCTCTCGCTTGATTATGAATGAAAGGTCAACTATTTGTGCCACCATTTCGTATGTTAAAAACCCCATAACGTCTATGAAGTTGGAACTCAGCTTAAACTCCGAATGAAGGTATTTTTCAATCCATTCCTAAAACAGGAAAACGCAAATATTTTTTATGGATTTGACGTTAAAGTAATCAACACATAATTCCAAAAGAAGCTACTTGCCTTCAAGTGTAACAGTTTTCTTGCAAAAGATACCGAGCGCGCTTTCGCATATGAATAATACTTTGGATTGCTCAGTCTTTGATTTATTCGGTCAGCTTTTAACGTTCGTTCAGTCTTAGAACTTTCGATACTGTACTCGGTATCTAATAACTTCCCTAATTCACCGGTGTCATCCAAATTGTTTAGAATTCCCCGAATTTCCCTCATATACGGTTTGTGGTGTGAGCTCCCCTTGTGATTATGATGTCTTGACTGCTTTTGTTTTTGGTCTTTTAGCTCTTTAAAAAAATTGACTCGTTAACTTCATAAAAATTATAATTACATTCAACTCAACCAATAAACCACTCACACTCACCTAAATATTTGAATAGACGAGAAAGATATTTTTTATCATTTCTCATAGCATAAATGCACTCTCGCAGTCCTAGTGATTTCGATCCACTCAAAGAAGCTGCTGTGTCACAGATAAAAATGAACGCTTGTAATTCTTGTTTTATGATCACTTCCATCAGTTGAACGGATTCGTCTAATGGCGTATATTCATTTCCAAATGCTTGCATAATGTTCTTTAAGTCTGAAATAATTCATACAAATCATCATAATTGATTTATATATTTTTTTTCAAATTCATTGCCCTAAAGCCCTGCAGATAAGACACTCCTTGTATAAAACAAACACCTTTAACCGAGAGTTATCAGATATTCCGACCACTGGTATAAGGTTAAAATTTAAAAAAGTTTAAATTCAAGAATAAAAAGTCTAAACATCGTGATGTTAACCTTTAATCCTATCCAGTATCAACATGAAACTAGGCAGAAAAACCAAAGTTTTTGGAATGTTTTATGGAATTCGAAACTATATTTATTGATCGTAATGAGCCTTACTGATAGTCATGTTGATCCATTTAATTGGAGTTTCAAACAAAACGTGACAAAGTAAGTGTCAAAATTTGCTAGACAAGACATCTCTTATTTGACCAATTACATTAAATTGGTAAAAAAATACCAGATAAGATCTCCTTATCCACAGGGTTATGGGCACATATCTACTAACACTCCTATCTTTAAACGCCTGGTAAAAAACCACAGAATCAAACCTCTACCCCATTTTTAAAAAATACTAAAAGCCTTTTGACCTCTCGATCTGAGTTAAAAAACCGTGTCAAGTCAATGTAATTAAAAAATTAAAAAATATACCTCCTCTAATATTAATTTTTTCCGGTTTCTTCGCCTCTGGTTTAGATGAACTTGATGAATGGCCCTTTTTACCACTGTCCTTTCTTTTTCTTGTGCTCCCACTACTACTACTAGTACTAGCAGTAGTAACGTTAACCCTCGGAGCCAGTCGTTTAGCAGATGCAGGCGTAAGGGAAGAAGACCCAGGGGTGACGCTGACATTAGGAGAAGGAATACTTCCGGACGCTGCTGAGACTACAAGTGTAACAGCCCCATTGGGCCCTTTAATGACCGGAGTGGAGCTAGAAACTTTGACAATGGCACCTCCATTCCCTGCACTAATTGTTCTGCCACCACCCCCACCCACTGTTATTATTGGCTGCTTTTTCCCCTTATTTCCCCCATTCATTATTTACTGGAAATTACGTGATTAACAATGCCTACATATAATATCCAACGAATCCAACCACAAACAATGGAAAGATACTCTACCAAACAAACAACACAACAATGACAACAAACGACTCTCTATTGTATCCTTTCTATTAGGCTCTATTTACGTGGTATAATATTTTGATTATAATGTATTTTTTCGAATAATTCATAATAATATTGTATTTTTTACTCTCTCTTGAGTCTTGACTATTCTTCTTAGCTACTTTCTTAATAAATATTCTTTAAAAAACCAAGAAAACCAAGTTAATTGTTGTATATAAAGTGTAAAGTGCAGATGAAGTTCATTGTATATGTTTAGTATTAAGGATAAAGAATGATCATGTGTAACTTAACTGTAGAGTTTATTAAATGAAGATGCACGTTGACAGGTAAATATAAATACAAAGTAATGTGTTAATTGTTGCTTTTGTGCTATGAAATTATTTATGATCACATGTTAATTGTTAACAGTAATAATGAGCCTGATTTAGTTAGTTTTTGTTTTGTTTTATAATAATCATGTGCATTTGTCTCATCAAGAAGGAATAAGGAACTTGTAAATATTTTGACCTACTTTTTGTGTCTAGGCAAGCGTCTTGCTCCATAAATAATAATACACTTTTGACTCTTTCCTACCGCCTTCTTCCCTACCTGCTTTTAGATCCTGCTGCAAATAAACCATTTCATTACCCTCTCCGACTACTACTACTTGTTCAATGAAAAACCATTGTTAAAAAATATTCATGAGATAAAAAAGCCCTTATTGTTATCTTTAAGTTGAAGAGAAATTCGAAATTTAACTAACTATTCAAATTGTACTTATGTATTATTAATATTTAGTAATGAGGACAACGCACTAAAGAAATGCTAAAGTATATTGAGCTATATTTGTTAATGCACAGCCTCAAAGTACTGTATAATTTGATTTAAAAGTACCCAAGTCTAGAATTATAGAGCCCTTTGATAAAGGGGATATAATGTGGGGTTTTGAAGACAGGGCTGATCAATTCCCTTAAGGATGCATGCTAAATAACTGAAACAGAACTTTTCAGTCTCATGTACAATTATATGTTTCAAAATTAGTTAGAAATCTAATAAAAGTATGGTCAATATTTTAGTTCATATCTGTAGTGATTTTATATAAGATTATTAAGTCCCCAGGGATAGAATAGAGCCTTAACGTTCTTTGAATAGTATTGAATATAGAGAGTTAAGATGTACATCGGAGGGGCTATACATACAGATTTTTGATAACTTTCCACTATCGCTAACCACTTTGAAATAATTTTATACATTATCTATTACATTAATTATTTTAACTTGCATTAAGACTAAGAGAATGAGGAGGTAATAAACCGTCAATTGGGAAAACAATAGGACTGCAAACACAAGTTATTTAAAAGGGGCAAAATATAGGACACTTCAAAAAAATTTGGAATTTTTCAGAACAGGTTCCGAAAACCAGGAGGGGTTGGCCATAGGTCGTGGCTATCAAACGCTGCACTGAAAATTATAAAACTTCTCCCATCATAGTGTGAGCCTTGTGTATGATGGAAGAAGTTTTTCTACAGAAGGTATTTCTACAATCATTGATCATTTATGGCTATTGCTTGTTTCAGACATTTAAATCAGATTTGCAAGGCATTTTACCTGAAATTGGGTTATGGTACTTAGGGGTGATACTAATAAACGACACTTTGTTGTTCTAAACATTATGCAGGATAAATTGATGGATCGACAGGGTATAAAATCCGAGTAAGGTGCGTGTGTCATGGGTTTCACAGTTCTTTCTCTGATCTGAAGATATGCACCCATATCCTGACTTGAGAAAATACATTGCTATTGCTTAAGCCAAGCGAAAGGAAATCCTTTCTGGAATAAGCCCGTTCAATTAAGAAGTACCCAAAAATAATTTATTTTCGTACGCACACATACGTTTTAAAACAAATACGTACATTTTTGAATCAAAATATTAAAAGGCTTTAAGTAAATGTTCTCAGGTATCTATTTTGTACTCTAAAATACGGTGAATACATGCATTATCCAGCTGGAGCTGAAGGGGTTAAAACAATTACTTACCAAGGTCATGCATTTGTAATTTACTCTAATACTGATAAACATTTAAGGTTGGCAGATTAATTCCAACATAACAAGTTGTAAAATTACATTGACCGCAATGACAAATGGCAATCATTTTGTTCAATAAAACTAGTTAAATTAAAGATGTTTTTAGATCTCATCGGCCTGATTACTATTATTGTATTGTTTATTCCGGAGCTGCTAAATATTTTTGTTTTGATGTACCTAATTTATACCAATCTAGAGTCATTGAGATAATATTGTTTACAAAAGCTTTAAATGTTAAACGGTTTGACATTGTAAATGTTTTTCGGGTCGGAGATGATATCAAATTGAAACAACCCTAAGGACTAATATATAAACAATCAAATTGAAAAAATACTAAAGGTCAACCAGTACAGTAATAATTAATTGGGTTGTTGATTCGGCAAACTTTCGAATAATATGTACAATGTACAAATAGTTGGATCTAATAGCATTGTGTCCTCTGGAATTACTTCAATATCTTATCAACATTTGTATCCATCCAATTAGTTTTACCTACACCATTTTCTTTGTTCCCTCAAACGCCATAGCCAGGTCGTTTTTACAAGCAAATGTGAAACGTAGATAACTCTCGCCTTAAGTCACTAATCTATAATAGACTTGAGCTTCTAGTTGTTGACTATTTATTATGTGATAAAAATGGGCTATTAATTTAAGAGCTTTGCAAAAGGACTTCATATTGTTGTATTCGAATAATTGTGATTATGTGGCTTACAAATAATATAGAAACGGTTTCAGTGGGTTGTAAACAGAGTATTTTTTATAAAACGATTGGAATGTAATATTGTAAAGGAAAAAATAAGTTCAATATCAAAAACTTGGTATATAAATGCGTGAACTGCGTTGAAAGTCGAAAGAATTGACAGGGAAATGCCTTCATGAAATGTCTGAATTTTTGTAATAATATAGATGATCTTTGATATTTTCAAGTGATGGTAACCCAAAGTGAACCAAAATACCTTCTCGTAAAGAACACGATGCGTTTACGTGCACCTCGAGGCATTAATGATACTGCATTCATGTCCTAACTCATGTATGACTGAACTTGTAAAGGTCAAACTTGATGATGTGTCATGAAATTGTGTCACCCCCTTGACCCTTGTATACTTTTGTCCATCCCTTGGTAAATACACAGTACTTCTAAAAAACAAGTGTTGTTTGCATGCAACACGAGTAGTGAAAAGAGAGTCAAGCATGCTTTTAAAAGTTTGATCGTTTTTTATTTGCTTGTCTTTTTAAAGTTATTTAATTCTATGGAGCAGGGTTCGCAGAACTGCTTGAATTCGACTATAATATAGCCTAATTTAGCTATTTAAGCACACAGATCACAGATGAATTGATTCATGGTCATGTTTATATGAAATAATAAATGAAAGGTCATAATGATTTACTAAGTTAATTGATAACTTGTGCTGTCACAGCCACGTCACAGCAGCTGCGATATTTATTTAGTCTGCTTCAATGTTCAATATTCCAATGGTGTAGAAGCATGGACGAAATTGAAAGGGTTTGAAACATTTATTTCTTCATGCTGCATTTAGAAGCCTTCGGGGGAACCTGTTTATGAATTAAAAATTTAAAAAATTGGAATCAATTTAAATGATATTGGATTAAAAAGCGACTTAAATACGATGATACAATCGATCATAAATGGGATAGCAATGACATTTATGACATTGAACTGTATATGGCAATGGGAATAAGAGAAGCCTTGGATAAAGTATCATTTTACTAATGGTAATTCAACCCAGGAAATTCATGGATCAAGATGTTGGTCCTATCTCTCGCTATTCCTCATTTCTCTTTTAATATAAAACCATTGACATTTTTTTATTGTATTACACTGAAGCTTTGGAACGGGTACGACTTGTCTTTCCAAGAAGTATTTATTAGTAAGAAGTAATGCATATTTTTAGCTTTGACTGGAAGTTCTTCCGATAAAAATTGATTTTGTGCATTTAATTTTAATATTAATGATATGTGGGACACTTACGAATGCCCAAAATATGCAAAACCTAACTCAGTATTGATCTGAATGACAATTTCATTCAATCTACTTTTTTATATTTCATGGTACAAAAAAATTCCTATTAGCACGATGCACACATATATTCAATCTACTTAGCTTTTCGTATCAGAAATACACAAATGTTTTCTTAATGATATTTTTATGACTATTATTGAATTGTGCACACCCTCTTAGTTATCTCTAACTAAATAAAGTGAATAAAGGATAAAGTGAATAAAGGATAAAGGGAACATCACAGGATTATAGAATGGGATTTGCCTAAACTGTTCACACAGATAGTAAATATTTTTACAATACAAATAAAATTTTGTACATTGTTGTAAAACAGATCCAACTTACTCACAGCAAATACCCCGAAAGACGCCACAACAATATCTGCTTGCTGTAAAATACCGTATACATCTACATTTATTAGATGGTGATTCTTCAAAAGATAGAACTAAAAGTGTCACTAATGAAAGTTTCAGAAATAGCACAAAATAAGGCTTTATCATTTTTCAAAATCTTTTACGACTTTCCTCAAAAAAACAAAACAGTAGATTTAACTTTGGTGAATCCTATTGAAAAATAACTAAACTCTTTTGCCGACATTAACGAGATTTCTCAATACTCTGACTGAATCTAACTATCTAACCGCATAGAGCTCATTAATAGTTTAACTGCTATCAAAAAATTCAAAAAAGGCCAAAGGTAACGTGAAGCTAAAAACTATCTTTTTGCAAAACTTGTCAAGTAGTGACTTCGTTGCTGCTTCGTGAAAAGCTCATGTTAGCTTTGTATTTTCTGCATTCAGCTAATTTTGTCAATATGAATAACATGAATGCAATGAATGAAAAAGTAATCGGCACTTTTAAAATTTATTTTAGTCACATCATGCCATTGATGTTTCGTGAAACAATTTATCGTATAACATTGACCTTTTTCTTGTCAATTCATTAAACATAATGCATCAAGCATAATTTACTGTTGTGTGTAGATTTTAGTATTTTATGCCATCCTAGCTTTAAAAAATGTGTCAATGGCTCATCAATCAAGCTTGTGTGATTTTCTTTCAGTTATGCTGATTTGAAAGTCGTGAGTAATTCATTTAATCTAAATACTGGATTATCTAATAAATTCAGACGGAAAATTTTTGAATCACTTAGCGTTTAATGAAAATGTGAAAGGGATGTGTAACTGAAATGATCGAAAAACAATTTTAAATTTACTTTACTATTTTAGTGTTAACCGGTTTCAACCGCAGTTGACCTTTCAGGGATAATGTTATCTTTTAAGCTTATGATTTTATGTAAAACAAAATGTACATTAGAAAGTATAGTTAGTCCTGGAGGAAGTATTTAAACATTGAAAAAAGTTACTCATTATTAAGTATCGGAGATACTTTATGCGAATGATAGTGTCGTCCGTCCATCCGTCGATCCGTTGATCCGTCGATCCGTCAACGCTCTAACTTTTGACAGAATTAACTTTTTCAAGTTCTGTTTTCTGATATATGTTTCTAAGGTCTACAGCTACCCACTGAATGATTTTGGGTCAAATCGGTTACAACCCCTTGGCTCCACCCTCTACAGCAATTTGAGAGAATTAACTTTTTCAAGTTCTGTTTTCTGATATATGTTTCTAAGGTCTATAGCTACAAGCTGAATAGATTTTGGGTGAAATCGGCCACACCCCCTTTTCTCCACCCTCTATAGCAATTAAAGGACAACTGGTATAACTTCACACAGAATCAACTTTTTTCAATTCTGTTTTCAGTTATGAGTACTATAAATCAGAGAGCACATTTGACCACAAGGGTCAAAGGTCACACCAAGGGGGTGTGGCTGGGGCGAATTGAGACGATTGCATTTTTCGACTCTCTGGACTCAAGGGAAGGGTTCTTTGATTTCAAATCCATCTCCGATACTTTTATAAATCCGTTGCAATGGTTTATTTATACTGATTAAGAGTTCAATTCATTTTTATTCTCAGCCATTTATTACGTTTTTTCCATTGGTTAATTTTTGAAGAGCCTGGACAATAAAAGTCTTGAATAATATATCCATTTTGTCATGCGATGATAAAACAACGAGACACTTTTTTGTCTCGCCACGCAAACAATTTATTAGTTTTTACTCGTGTGTACGGTATAAATTTATTTGACCAACGTAACATATGGGATCAGCCATGTGGTTCTAAATTAAAAGGTATAATCTTCTAGGTCTAATGATTCCAGGTATTAAACATATACGTATAATAAAATGAGCATTTAGGTATAATTTTGAAATCCAAGTTTTCCATAAGCATAAGGCTATAGCAAGGACAGGTTTTCAGGGCATTCCTGATTCCTGGCTAGTTTTTTTTTATGGCGAACGAAGAAAGTTGTACATTGCACTCAATGGACGTAATGAAACAATCGAAAAAAGTTTGTTGTTAAAAGTAATACTGGATTAACAGTTAAAAAATGATCATTGGAGTCGTTTTTATAAAAATTATGTAACCTATTCAAATTATACCTACGTGCCCTTTTGATGTAGAACGGCAGAACCTATGTCGCCCAGTGTTTTTAGTCTACGGTCTTATTTCTTTTTATTCGTAATTTCTGTCATCTTATTGATTTCTCAGCTAACGTCTACTGACCCACCGGTCTTTTTATCACTGCTTGTTTCATGACTTTTCTATCTCTTTCTTGTAAGGATTTCAATTCCAGCCTCATATTTCTTGTTACTATGTCTTGCCATTATTCACCTGCTTGTCCTTAGTCTGCCAGTTTTTGTACCCAAAGTCACTTGCAGCCTGGTAAATTTGGAATTGTATTTAATTGTCAAATAATTTGAATCACTTATTATTAATTAAATGGTATTTCACTTTTTGCTACCAAAAATCGATTGCAGTCTTAGTTGTGTTAGTAGTCATTTTTTTCATCCCACTTATTGCTACCAGTCACTACAGCAGTCAGTCATTATTATCATCAAACTTTTTACTTTAACCTATTTTCAATTATCCCCAAGCACTGATTGTCGAAGTTTTTAGACCTTTTTGTCATTATATCTAAAATATTATACCTTTTAACCTGACACGCCACGATGTACCTATATACTATCATGCAACTCCGAAATATCAGCAAAACTCCCTGCTATACAATATTAAAGCATTTTCTTACTGTCTCGTCTACTTAATATTAATGGTATGGTTGATGGGAACATGAAAGCTTGATATCTGAATAAAATCAACCAACAAAGACCTAATTTACATTGATAAAAATATACCTGAGTACTTTAGCAATGTCAATTTACGTCGGAATGGCCCTTCTTCGCCCTCCTTAAATATTTAAATGACACTTATAATCTTAATTAGATTCAATGTGGGTTAATATTATGCATGTATTATAGTTTATTCTACGTTAGAAGCTTTCACTTGAGTAAATTCTGCTTTGTATGTCGTATTAGTTCAGCCAAATGCATGACGGATTGATTGGAAAAAGGCCAGCTTAGTTAGTAAATAGCTAATAATATTAATAGATTTTTCCAGAGCTACCTCCACATTTTTATTATTAAATGCTGCGTTCAACTTAATTTGATACTTTAATTATCGTTTATACTGAACTTAATTTATTTTTTAAGTGTGCTTCAATCATTACACATTTATTGCGTATTCGAATTTCAGCCTTTTTAGCAATTAGATATAAAGGTTTTGCCTCATTTTTGTCTATTTTAATGAGTGTTTTCTTTTTACCATTGGATTTGCTTACAATGATACATTGCTTTTTGTATTCATTTGCATTTGCAACTATTTGCAAGCTACTAGCTCTGAAAATCTGTGTATGAGAGGGCACTAGTAAGGATTTATAATATGAAAAGGAGGAAAGCATATCCATCCTCAATGTTAGTTAGATTTTTTGAATTCAGATTAAGAGAATTCCTGGAAACTTGATAATGAATTAAAAAAGGGGAAAAACACCGTTTAGTCAAGAAACCCAAATAGCAGTGAGGAAATGTTTTTCCCTTTTTTAAATGAAGATACTGAAACATTCCTATTTAATCTAGGTAACTCAAATTAAAAAACAACAACTGCAAAAGTTATGTTTCAACTAGCCTGAATCCCAAAAAACTACTTTGTCAATCAGTCCAAATAAGTTAAACCGAAATAAAAACTAAAAGCTTAAACTTACAATTAGTACTAAAAATATTAATCAAAGTTTGAAAACTAAAAATGTCCGAAATACCCACTTTCGTACCTTATATTTAAATATTAAGTAAAAAACGACATCATACTGAAACTTCTTCAATGCCAAACTTCGTACCCATACTTTTAAATGTCGGACTCCAATTATTTTAGATTTACATAAGCACAGGGTTTCTGTTCCTATTTCTTATGCAAATAGTAAACTGAGTATTTTTATTCCGTTATTAAATATCGATCGAATCCGAGTAAAAAATGCATATTATGATAATTTTGGTGTACAAAACATTCTACCTACATATTAGTTTAGTTTGGCGGAAGTAAAATATTAGGTTTCACTCGCCTTCAAGCATTCTATAATAGTGTGGCGGCTCATTTCTGGGCAGAATTTAACAATGGAATATCAATCATCTAAAAACAATTAGCCGGTCTCAAAGTCAAACTTAGACATGTATTTTAGGAAAGCCTCTATTATTTCTACCTTTTCCGGCATGTATCATAGCAAGTTCAAAGCTCATATTTTATTTAAATAAAAAAGTATATAAATGCTCGATTAATTTGCTCTGAATTCATGCTTTCTTAACAGAAATAAAGGAATGAATTTGATAACAGCCCCATTGTTCATCACCATTAGGTTGGTTGGCAAGTGGATTGGATATGTACTCTTGCCCACACATTTTCAAGAACTTAAACAAAGGCCATAAAATTAATTTAAGATAAACACAGCACCCATCGTACAAAGGCATACATAAATTTTTATGTAAAAACGGCAGACAATAGAAATAGATATGAAGAAACCTTTTAGGCTAGTCTTTATCGCTATATAGAGCCGAGTTAATAATAAAGATGTTCAGCCAGCAGTAGTGAAAGTTATTTTTCCATCCTCCTTGAATGCCTGTGAAAGAGAACTTTTTTCGAAGGGAGTTTTGTTTGGCTTGTTGTCACCGTTTCTCCCTTATTTATGAATGCATGAGAAAGAAAGCATGCTGTCCAAACCAATTCAAACCAAGTTTGCCTAACAAGTACTCATCATCATCGTCATCATCGTTCCAAAAACTTCCAATCCGAAATAATAGCATAGTACAGGAGCATCATACAAGGCTCTACTCATTTATGTAAATACTTGGAAAGTTGAGAACATATCAGGTAGTAAAATGACGGTCGATAAACCTAGAATTAGGAATATCCACCACTCAATAACTGCACAAGCTCCATACCCTAAGAGTCTGAACCCTTTTCAAACAATGTAAACAGGTTTCTCTGGTGGCCTTTTGTGTTTTAATCATTTGAATGTTCAGTGGCTCACTAACATTTCACACGAGTTTAACACAGTTTTACAAGAAAAAAGGGGTACAAAAAAATAAGGGAACCTTTTTATTCAGAGTGATTCGTCAATTATCTCTGAGCAAGCCAGCAAGTTGCTTGTTAGTCTTCTAAAAAGTGAAAAGTGATTGATAAGTGATTGACAGTTTTGCCAATAATATCTTCAAATGGGAACATTTATTGCATACTTTATATTCTACTCCCTCCCTACTATCACCTCCCCGTTAGTAAATATTTAAAATTTTAGTCATAATCTCAATCCCCTCTGAGTTCTACTCTAGTTTGTAAATCGTGATGGGAAATTTTTAATATTATAAAGAAAAAATCTAGTGAATTGTGTTTTTTGAATTTCTGTTCTTTCTCTTTGGTATGAATATCTTTTTCATCGTTTTAATAACGCTTCGTTTTTAAAAGGCATACGACTTCTAAAATAATATTTCCTGGTTTCTCAACAAAAAATTATAAAGTAACTGATAAGGTGTTTTTAGTAAGAAATAATTCTTGCAATAGCTTAGTTATAACAAGTACAGATTGAATCGGCGAGTCAGAAAAGCATTCAAGGTAAGAATTGGTGTAATAATATTATTGGGAATGGGAGTTAAAAATAATCTTAGATAATGAAAAGAATACCAAAGGAGGATTCATGCGGTGCATATCAACTATTATGGACTTTCACTTATAACTTGATGTACCTCACTTCACTTCACTTTTAATACGTATCAATTTATTTGGAAGGGGAAAGGAGGAATGGGAAAAAGGTTGAATGAACTAAAAGTCATACATAATAGTAAACCAATTCCGTTTTGACTTTTATCTCAAGTCGACGTAGTTTTGCTTATCTATAAATAATTAGCTTCACAGCGCCCCAATTATAGAAGGATATTTGCTAGACAGGGGTTGCTCTAAAGTTAGTTTGCATTCAGCATGGACATGAAAAGGGATCACACTTACGTTTTTAACAAGTTGATAAAAGCAATTGGATTGCATTTTAGGGGATATCTTATCTAATTATCTATTCTAGAAGGTGTTATCAATACCTTGATGACATTTTCTTGAGGTTAGATCGACATGAAAATACTTGTCGCCTACAGTTGTTAATTTAATTCGACTGATTTCCAGTGTAGTAATTTGTACTAAGTTTAGTTAATATTTCCTTTTATCGTTAGTTGTAATTGAAAAGAAAGTTCTGGGTGGAGTACACTTTTTTGATAAACTTGCATATCTCTGGAAGGTAATTGGATCCTACAGTTTAATTAGCATGCATGCAGTGTCTCCTGTGTTTGGACTTTGTGAGACTTGAGTAATTTGAAGTGTGTTTTACGATTATCTCACATGAGACATGACTCATGATTTACCTTAATTTTCTAACAACTTGAGTGCAATATCCCTTCTTTGAATTAACTTTTACAACTACGGAAAAACGAAAGTAATTGTTGAAATTAGAAATTCGAATTTTATTTTGAGAATTTTAAATTATGTCTTGTGGTTTAAACTTAAATTTACAAATCTACAATTTGTAAAATTAGATGAAAATCGATTGAATGAGAATAATAATGAAAAAAATAACATTTAAAAATGTCAATAGATATTAAAAAATTTCAGACAAAAAACAGTCTCTTCTTTTAAGCTTGTCAACAAGACAGAAAGTTTTAAAACTTACATGGCAATAATATTATAATAACACTAATAATCTTTATATCACTCAGACATTAAGACAAGCTAGGTAATATAAAAAATAGATACAAATCGTTGAGGGTACCTTCACAAAGCTACACATAAACGACGCAACCATATTACGCTAGCCTAGAGTTCTGAGTTTCCGGAGTTTTTAGATTAAAAAGTTTGAAAGAAGCACACTTTGTATCTGTATTTAAAACTTTTGACAAACTTTTCAAACGATGGACAAAGTAATAACAACAAACAACTTTTCCTTAAAATAGTCATCAGCATTTTTCATCTTTTTCCCTACTCCGTTTTTGCATATTATTGAAATTCAGTGTGAATGCTTATAAAATAATTAATGCGTGTGAATTCTAGTTTTAGCCGCAATTATTTGCATTTTAGTTGAGCTGCGATAACTACTACTCCTGTTTTCAAATAAAAATAATTTATTTAAATATACGGTGTGGATAAAGTTTACGAATTCCAAACCTTTTAAAAATTGGCCCAGAAAGACACAAGACTTCAAAACTCAACTATATTTCAATTTTCGATTCAATTTTCAACTATGACTAAATTATAAAAAATTGTTTATGAAAGTGACAAAAAAGATTTTACCATGTGTATAACAATATTTGGTCACTTACGAAAGGCAAAGTAAAATTAAATGAAAATTATTAATAAATTATGACATAATTTCATGTAACGGTAGTCAAAGAATTGGTTGTAACATCAAGAATAGGAAGACCTAATTTGATAGAAAGCTTTATTATTTTTTATTATTTTTTTTCAACGAAGAAATGATTCGAGTGTAATTGTCATTTATGAGTACATCCTTCCTCTTATTTTTAGACACACAAATTTGTCTTAACCTGATTTAAAAGTCTATTGAATAACTTTTTTCAGCTTTAAGCCAAATCAGTAGAAAGATGTCTCCAAACGTTAGCAAATTAATAGAAACACTTTATCCGAATTCTGTCTTTATTCTAAGAAGTACAAAATCCCCGTCATTTCTAAGCACCTGATCAAATAAGATTTTCTCTCAATAGTGTCCAAGATGTTGCATTCATGACATGTTTAAAAATGAATTTCAACGAATAGAGCTCATATCGTTCAGCCGAGGTGAGCAAATTTAACTGTTCTAAAGAATTATCAAAAGTTTTTAGAAATGAAATAATATTCGATCTATTCGTTTGAATTTCGACACAGACATGTTTCCCCGTACTTTGTAAACAATAATCAACCACCGATACAACCAAGGACGCACAAAAAATACGTGACCATTGTTGATTAAAACAAAATTTCGTATGTATATTGATTAAAAATAGAGTCTTTGGTTAATTTCATTACACACTTCATCAAATTAAACGGATTCAACTTATCATCAGAAGAAGTCCAAGGTATTTAATAACCTTTATTAACTCAATCTTCAACTTGTTGATTTCAACTTTAAATGCTCCACGATCTAAAGACATTTACTTAATTCTAGAGCTACTAACAACCATTTAATTATAATTAGTCCAAATTTCTAATCGGTGTACGTCACTTTGTAAATTCTCAAAAGACGTCAAAATCATGATCTATTATAGTGTTATAAGAATCATGTCTTTTGGTTTCCAGATTCCAACTTTTATCCTACTGACGATTTTTTTTATTCTGATGACAATCTGAGCAAGTTCGAAAGCTTGAAAAGTTAATAAAACGTTACTGCTGTTTCTTAAAAGTTCTCAGTACCCGTTAAAATGAACGGAAAGTTTAGTTTAATCTCTATTATTCTCTACTCAAAGGTATTTATTTATGCCTCGCTGATCTGAGAAAGAATATTTATCGTGAGAAGTTAATAATTCCTATTCTGGCACCACTGTGATTACGAAAGGTCTTAATTGAGGGTTACATTGGGTAATTAAAATTAATTAATTACTAATTAAATACCAATTAGTGGTCGCACTAGTAGGTTACTACGATGAGCCTAACTAAACCCTCATAAATACATGTGAAAATGTTTTTTAACAGTTTATAATATAACCTGTTAGGCACTGACAAAATGGGATGTACATAACAAAGTGGCAATAAACTTAATCAGATTCGTTAAATGCTTACAAATGTATGCTTAGTAAACGGATACAGCTCCTACCAATTCAGCTTCGATGTTTCCGAATTTCGGAATCACAATTTGAAAAACTTTCCTGTGCAACTTGATTTAGCCCGAGCCTAGGCGTAAAGACTTTTATTTTCTAATTGGTCACGAAAAAT
>JAQGBU010000575.1:0-23913 GCA_034698605.1 Isotoma decorata
TACATTTTACGTTAATATTAAGTATAATTTTAATTACAATTTGAGATATGACATTGATAAATGAGGTTGTTACATCATATTATTAACCTATTACTTTGTAGAGTTATACTATTACATTTCAGAGTTATACATTTCTTTTGATTGTGATTACGCATTTGATATATAAACTTAAATTTTTCATTTTATCCTCCGTTTACGTGTAGGTACAAGGAACAGGTACGTTTAAAAACATGTACGTGTAGGTATCAAAGAATACGTTTAAAAATCTTCAAAAAATTTCAAAGCAACCATTTAAGCGTTCATGCAGAAATCCGACCTTTTTTGAGACTTTCAAAAGCTTTTTTTGTCGTAACTGACATCATTAACACCATAGATAAATTAAGTAAGCAAGCAAAATAACGGTTCTACTCCCGTCTCGGATTTCTGAGATTACTCTTCATAGAAAATGCCTATCAATGAGATCCCAACAACAAAGTCAAGCACTTTCGGAGGCCCTGTTAGAGACTTCTATTTAGATTATCAATCCTCTAATGCTTTGGTTACAAGGGTTGATCTAAGAAAAAGAATTACACGCAGTTTTCTCCTATTGAGACATTCGAGAAGCATTACAAGGACAGATTAAACATAGCCAGTATCTGAAAAACCTCATCCCCAGAAAGTTATTGTTATTTCCAAATACGCCATTTTAACAAATTAGATAAAGCAATGAAAGATGTCGATACAATTTCTTATCTTATCGGATCCCTACCAGCTCAGCAAGCTAATGTCTTAGAGCAACAAGAAGCTATGGACAAGATTATTGCAGAAGTATAACTGAAAAATCCACTTAAAATTAGTAAACTCTAGGCAAGTTCCGACATCTAGGTCTTTTCGAATCCCATACACTTTAAAACAAATACATTTTCATTAACTTCTGCTGAGATGTACCGGAGCTAAAAAATTCTACCGGAGCGAAAAGACCTCCAGCTTTCATTGAATCGTCCGGTATGTATAAGTCAATTACACTCACTTCCTTAGCTTATATGCAGTTCTGTGCCATTAAACCACAGCCGTTGCCTCCCCCTCAACTTAACCTTAAATATTGTTACGTTCTTTAAGATAATAATTATAATATTCTAGTACTGTAGTAACTAGGTAAAACTAAAGTGAGGATGATAACTATCATCATCATCTTATGCACTGGTGATTGTATAAATAAGAGAATAATGTAGATGTAAGTTAGTCTGTACACTGGTGTGTGGAGTTGGAATAAAGAGCGTAAGAAAGGAATACAACCCATGGTCAATGAATGACCCTTATTAAAGACCCTGACCTGGTGACTCAAGCCAAGAACCGAATCCTATGGAGAAGAAGCCTAAAATCCTCAAAAAGGAACCACCACCTTTTTCGTGGAAGACTAGAAGCCTCCTACCACCACCACCGTTAAGACTCCGGTTTCAAGAACAAATCGTTACAAAAATATACCTTTAAAATATAGGAAACAAACTTTTACACTAATATTACGAAGCCAAGAATTAATTTATCATAAACGTTCTGATTGGGATATTCTTTTGTTAAAGAAGTATACTGGTAGTTAATCCCTTTCCTATATTTAACCTAAGATTTTAAAAATGGTAACATGCATTAAGAAACTTATTATTATTCAAACTCTATAATGAAAAAGTGAAATAGATAAACTGGTAGAAAGAAATGCATTTTTGATTACTTTTGAAAGATAGGACGGTAGAAATAAGCGACTGCTGTAATTAAGCAAACACGAATAGACAACTTGAAACTAGTCCAAACAGTTGATTTTATGTATTGGCAAAAATCTAGAATTGGCTGCCAAGATAGGAAAACAACCTCTGTAGAAATTTAATTTGTCGCAAAGTACAATACGCCAATATTCCAATAAGCAAAGAAGAAGCATTTAAGAGCTGCAGCTACTAATTGTTAAGTTTTAATTTTGGCATAAAAATAGTGCTGGAATGTGTTCAAATAGCAAAGAAATTGGCAAATGTTAGCTAATATACCTTAATTTCGATTACTAAAAAGAAAATGGCAAAGGTTGAAAGACTAGTTTGAGTTGGCTTGCAACTTTATTTATAAAGGTATTAAATAATAATTATAATATAAATAATTCTGTTTCTGAATTGAATCGTGTTATTATTTGGCTTTGCTTTGATTTACTTTCACATTAGTAGGCAAAAGTTTTACAAGTAATATTTGAGAGATTTGAAATGTAGAGTTTCGTAAAGATTACAACGCAATTGCCTGTGTATTTGGCGTATTAAGTTACAATTGGAGACGAAAGTTCTGTCATTCAATAGTGACACATCTAATGACTGCCAGGGTGTCACAACTTTCGGAACTGGTTTGTGTGGCACAATACGAGAAGCGAGATTTATAAAGATATAGTTCCTATTTGAATTTTGAATTCAACTTATTAATATAAGTCAATCACACAGTACAAGTACAAAAAGCATGGCCACATAATAAGAAAGTCAGTTTACAATATAAATTAGTTAGGGTTATACATGCTATAAGACTACGCAGACCACGAATAATGTAAAGTTAACTAATACAATATCACATAATGGATAAAGATAAAATAGAGAAACTTCTTTGCAATGCCTGAGAAACGTCTCCGAAGGGAAGTGCATTCCCTGCTGGATTGATCACCAGTATCCCTCATGAAGATCACAAGGCCATATTAAGGAAACATTTAACAGGCTCATAAAGGGAATGAAAGCAATATCTTTTTTAAAAATAAAATGAAAGTTAAATGAGATAATCGGTAAAAGCCGAATGCCCCAACAAATAATAGATTTAAAAGAAATAAAAATATAACGCAGAATGCTAAATGTAAGTAAATAACGATTGTTAGAAAATTCTTTACATATGGAAGAGATGGTTTGAGACTGAAGTCTGGATAAAGAATTTTATACAAGAGTTATGGAAGACTCTTACTCGAACAGGGAGCATGTAAGATAATATTTATAATATACTAGTATTGTAGTAATAAGGTAAAACTAGAGTATCAAGTGATGACGGTAACTGTCATCATCATCTTGTGCACTGGCGATTGTTTTAATAAGAGAATAATGTAGATGTAAGTTAGTCTGTACTGCTGTGTCGAGTTGAAATAAAGAGCGTAAGAAAGGAAATGCAACCCTTGAACAATAACCCTTATTATAATCCCTGACAGTTCAGATTATTATGCCATTGTACATTATTGGATTAGCAGCTTCAACTACTTCTTTGCTAGTTTAGAAGTAGTGGTACCTAATATTTTTATAGTTAAAATACATAATTACTCATAGAGGAATTAATGAAACTAGTACTTAGCTATTTCTATGCTTTTGTGACGAACCTCTCATTTCTGCTATTCTTGCAGAAATTCCATCCTCGTAGCTTGCACAACTATCTCTGGTTTCTAAACATTCTCTTACATTTAGGTACCGCTTGCCATGCAAGTTTAAGTACCTACATGTGAGAGAATGAGTTAGATAGACCTTGGAATGTAAAATACTCCTTTTGGTTTAGAGTAAGCGGAGGGTTACATTGTTCGGTAATCCCGATGTAGGTACTTAATTAGAACAAGCTTTTAAGGTAATTTAGACTAGGATGAGTTGGCATAAGTCAACTCACCTAGCAACTAGATAGTAATATTATGTGATTGTCTGTATGGATGTAAAAGGCATTGTAAAAGGCATTAGTCGTAATCTGATACCCGTCTTATCTGAACCTCTATTGGTAAAAGTGAAATAAAGCAAATTAGATTAATTGGCAACTTTGACAGTTCTTTTTCATAATTCTTTATTTCGTACCTATTAACAAGAACGTTAGTACCATCATCCCCCAGCGTTTCACTTTGTTAGGTACTTTGAACTGGTCGATATGTTTCGCTATGGAATTTTATGTAACACTCAAGAACCCTCGATATTAAAAAATTACGCCCTTGACAATTGCTACTGTGTCATGACTACATTTATCTTCGAAAAAGACGAGGCTACGAACCCTGCTTTGTCTTACAGTAGATGCAGTGATTCTATATTACGTTTTCAAATATCATAGTTCAAAGACGCAAAACCGATACCAAGAATCCCTAATTCATGCGTTAAAAAAACATAACTTAACCATCCGTTAAATTTCAAAGAAAAGAGGTTTCAAACAACAGCGCAAAAACTCACTCTGAATTAATGGTAATTAGTGCGGTATTCCAAAGTGGAGTAATCCATACTGGAAGTTGCTGCACGTTTATTAGGCATATCGTCCGCTTCAATTGGAACAAGTAATGCCAGGCGAAGGATTAACACCTGGAAGGAAACTAACCGTGATATGCTGAGCGCAGGTTACTTTCGATTCATTCGATAACGATTTAATCCGTTGTCTCATAACGGATTCGTACAAAGTATAGTTCCGTTATTTAATGATATGTACAAAGCATTTAATGAGTCAAAAAAGGCACAAGTAATACTGGATGCCCAATCCGGTGTTGAAACTACTACAACGACCCCGCGACCCCCACTGCTTCCTTAGTTACCGAAAGAACCGCGGTTACACCATCTTCAACTGCAGGCATCCCTCCTCAACTTGTTGCACCCTTATCATCTCCTCCCGGGTTGAAGTGCCTGAGTCAAATGTACATTCCCAGAATTCCCCCTCAACGACAGCAGCAATGAATTTCGATGCCAAATTTTGTGGAAAAGATACCTTTTGTAAAATCGTAAGGGTACTTCGCTTCAAATTTGCAAAAATTTAGGCACGAGCAGAAATATTATAGCGTCCGGGCACTGTGCAATGGAAAGGTTGATACCTTAAAAAATTCCGCGAAAGTGATGCTTCCGTTTCTCCAAAGAAGATTGTGTTTCTAGATGAAACTTGGATAGATTCGTACCTTCGAATCGCCAAAAAATGGATTCTAATGAAGAGGGAAACAATAAAGAACATGGCGTCTTATACCTATGTACGGACAGAAATTGGAAGAGGCCTACAAGACTAATTGTCCTTGCTTCTGTTACGAAGGAAGGTGTCATAGGTGGGTCAGTACAAGTACAGAAGGTAACCATTGGGGATAGCAAATTTGACTACCACGAAACTGTAAGATCCCGTTTTCCTTCGTTCCAATGCTACTTATAATTCCGTTGGAATATGTATTCATTTTGAAATGTATGGATTACCGTTTTTGACTAACTTTAGGTTAACGGGGATACATTTTGAGCTGCTGTTTGAATTACATAAGATCGGAACAAAAGTACATCATTTCCATGGATAACGCTAGGTATCACTCAACAAAGCTTGGGCCCAAAGAGAAAGAGGAGAAATCTGTATTTTGTTGTATCTGAAATTTGTACATGACCTCACCCCTTCAACCTTCAGACCCTTACCATTTTGTATAGTTTACCTTTATATCCCCTTACGTATTCATATTTGAAATGATGATATGAAATCACCACCACCTTCATCCCTGTCCAAAACGAGTACATTGAACCTTGACCCGGAGGGTTGTTACGATCTTACCTTTTAGTTATACGATATTAAAATTAGTTTAAGTTACTATTTAAATGTTACAATAAGAAATTACTTTACTTATTAGAAAGTATAACCACTCTAGTAAATTCAAAAATTACACGCATTAGTACATAAATCCACCATTCGCAATGTTAATTGTTAGAAGTAATTGGGTGGGATTTTTCGGCTTGTTGGTTTTCAATAAACTTACACCTACAGTTTACCTGTTTTATTTGCATTCAACTCTTCATGAAGCAACATTCGGCGTTACATCCCACAATAGTGTTACCAGAGAGTGGTTGGATCTGATGAGGAATATTTTAAGAAAATATCATGCATCAGATCCGTGATGTTAATTATAAAAAGGAATTTGCAAAAGCAAATCCTTGTGTAAAAACAAGTTTTGTAAAAACTTGAAGTTGCACTCACACCCTTCTTATTATACAGAGATAAAAGAGAGGTGAAGTCAACTTTTATAAAAACTACTTTTAGCGTGAGTGCTACCTCTTATTAGTAGTTTAACCACTATCTGGTTAATTTGCATGCTCACCAAAGTGAATCATAATAAATAATGATTACACTTTGAAGTGAGTAAAGCAAATGCTAGCCCATAAAGAGCAAGGTAATTCTACCTGCAGTTCCTGCCCACAGGATTTGTGAACAGACCTTTGACCGGTTATTTCAGGTGGAACTACCTCTCTCTCCTTCTTTAGCCTTAGGTTTTACCCAACAGTTTGATTTGCATGAATGCTTGCTTTTAATGCTTCTTTCTCAACTAACATTGAGAAAGAATATTTTAGCAATTAAATAGCATAAGAATATGTTAGTTATAAATAATAATAAAAGAATATTTTAGCAATTAAATAGCATAAGAATATTTTAGTTATAAAAAATAATAAAAGAATATTTTAGTAATAAATAATAATAAAAGAATTGTAGTAATAAATCGTGATAAAATAATTATAAGATACTAGAGATTAAAGATACCTAGAATTAAGGTTTTCTTCTTGTTAAAATATCTTATAAGAAATTAGTGTAGTGTAAGCTCTTGCCTTTGTCCATTCGAACTTCTCTCTCTTCTCTTAAATAAAATACTTTTAGTTTCTTAAATAGGTTTCTTAAATAAATCGGGGCAATCCGAGATTCATTTCTTCACTTTAAAATAGAACATAAAAACATCTTTACATCTTTACTAAACATACACAAAACTTCTCACACAACCCCATTTACCACTTATTTGTTACTATAGAATACTTATTTTAAACATTGAATGTTGTAAAATATGAATTGCAAAGTCACATAGTACATTCGACTTTGCAATCCCTTAATTAGCAGATTTCACCTTACTCGAAAGCACTCTAAAGTTTTAAAAAGCATGTAATTAGATTCGATGACTTTATTACATTTTTTTCTGTACGAATAATAATTGAATGAGTGGAATAAAGCAGTTGAGAGTTGACTTTTGATGCATTCATATCAATTTCTTTATTTCCTAGAATTCACCGTATCATTGGTTAAGTAAAAAACTGTTCAGAAATGTTTTTAACCAGAAATCGATTTAAGAACCTTTGGAAACATTTCAAAGCACACAGTTTTGATTCTTTTGAGATGGAAAACATAAAATCAAAAACAATTCTCAACTCCGGCCGTTTAACCGCTTTTGGGCATTTGGTTTTTTTCAGATAGAAGTAGTCGTATCCACAACTGCTAGCTGCTTGACCGAAACCACTGTATTGAATTAGTTTTTGGGCAACGATAAGAAATTTTTGAAAACCAGGGATAACGAGGAAGTTTTGAATCTGTTTAATAAAAATCAGTGGTAAGGAGCTTTTAGTTTTGAAGTTATTCTCAAACCTCACAGAGATAAGAAACATTTTATTTAGAGTCTTTCAAACTAGCAGATAAGGAAGTTTTAGTGCTGAAAGCAGGTTTGAACAGAGACAAAAAATCCTTTCGAATCTGTAAGCAGAGATTAGTGACTAACTCTGGTCTGAGTCATTTTGCAGTGATAAGAAATTTAGTTTCGAAGCTGTGAATAAAAGTTTAAGATATAACCCGGGTAAAAACGTTAGTAAGGCCTCAGACAAGAATACTAACCCCCGGTATAGAAATAGGGCAGCCTCTTTAGAAGAAGAAGTATTTTCCTCCCCAAGTATAGACCAAAGTACTAATACAGAAAAGCCGCCCCCAGAATCTTCAGACTCAGAAGAAGATAACAGATAATATTCTCCCAAAGTCACCATAAACTTCAGTTACAGAATCAGAACAAGGAAACTTGTGAAACGTTTCCCCAGCACCTTCAAATAATTCTAAAGCAGAACCAGAAGTACAAACACGATTTAAGTAGTCGTCCCCTAAATCTTCAATACAAATGTCTCCAGAATCTTCTGATATATAGAACAATTAGATCCCACCAATAAACCTTACCATGCCCAAACCCAAAGCCACACCTCGTTCTCCCGCCAATGGATTTATTGCCATTTGACGCTGAAAGCGATTTGACGTTTGTAATAACCTCCTGACCTTTAAAAATATGGCACTGGGAGCAGAATAGGACAAAGCTAAAAACACTCGTTCCTCCCCCTCTTCTTTGGTACAGTGGGAAAACCGTGGTACATGGATTATCATATGGCTTAAGGAAAAAAACCTTTATGATTTAAATTAAAAGCAGCAATTAAGACTGCTTTTGATACAGTATGAACTAAATAGAACGCTCAGACCCTTTATAAATCCTTAAGACAAACATGAGGTGAGTACTAAGCCCGAGAAGAAGAAAGTAAAGGCTATCATAAGAGGTCTTACCCCTTTTTTTTCCAACAAGCGTTCAGTAAAATGTTTGACAAGGTGGAAACCTTGAAAAAGCATTTGCATGAATTAGAAAACGCAGACTATGTGTATGAAAGAGCTACGTTTTCATCAGCTACTCAGAATATTAATGCTCAGGAGCTTACAGAGCTTATGAAAAGGATGATGAAGCTGGTCAGATCAGCTCATTAATAATGTTCAGACCAAAAAAACCAACCACCAGTACGTAACCAATTCATCCAGGACAAATAATACCCACTATGTTATAATTATCGAGAGATTGGACATTTAGCTGCAAAATCTGCAAACAGTGCATATTGTACTAAATGCAAAAGATTCAAACATAATGACCGAGATTGTAGAGCTTACCCTGCTAAAAATTGCTAAAAACCCACAACCAGTCCATCCAAAATCCCCTAAATTCAAAAACTGACAGTTTTTGAATTACAATGAAATACAATAAACAAATTCCTAGAGGAATTAATATATGTATAGCAGAGTATGAGAGTATATGAGCCAAAGAGATTAAGCATTAAGGAGTTACAGCAGTTAAATATTGTTACATTATAATGATGTAGTATTTCATTTGAATAGTAGTTGTAGATACTCCTTTGTTAATTTAGAAGTAGTGATAGATACATAATTACTCATACATAAATGATGAAACTAGTACGTAGTTATTTTTATGCTTTGTTAATTATTTTTAGTCTAAACGTTTGAGTTATTATGATGTTATGATTGTACCAGTTTACCTTGTTTTTCCTTAACTTATAGTTTTTCCCACAATAGGATACTTATTTAAGCAATAGAATGTTATAGAATAATAATTGCAAAGTCACATTGAACATTAGACTTTGCAATTCCTTAATTAGCAAATTTAGCCTTCATGAATGTAAATTCTAAAATAGCATGTAATTAGATTAGATGACTTAGGTACCTTGTATAGTATAAATAGTAATCGAATGGTTGAAATAAATCAGTTGAGAGTTGACTTTTGATGCCTACAGTTTCATTTCTTTTATTTTGCCTAGAACTCGCCATATCAATGGTGCCCCGAGTGAGGAAATTTACCAAAGAAATTTCAGAAATTTATTAAAGTACTTTAAACTTTCCCAGAAATCAATTCAGATAAACTTTGGAAACATTTTCAAACAAACATAAGGTAATTCATTCTTTTAAGATAAAAAACAATTCTCAACTCCGGCCGTATTACTGCTTTTGGTTTTTTTGTTTGTTTTATTTTCAGATCCCAGGAGTGAGTATCCAGCACCCCAGTTGCTGCTTTGACCAAAACGCAATACAGATAGTAAACCACTGTTCTGAAACTATTTTCAAACTACGATAAGGAACTTTGTTCCGAAGTTTTTGAAATTCAGCGATAAAGAACAATTTTCAAATCTCAATCATGGATAAGGAATTTTAAGTTCTGAAGGTATTTTTCAACCCCACAGAGATAACAAACATAAGATTTCGAATCTTTCAAACTCGCCAATAAAGAACTTTTAGTTCCGAAAGCAGTTTCAACAGAAATAAGTGAAACCAACGGCCCATTTGATTGATATTGTGTATCTAATCTCTCACTGAAATTGCTCTCTCCTCCAAACATTACTTTGTGCTTAGGTACTGCTTGCCATGCAAGTGGTACCTATTTATAGAGTGATGGTTTAATATGGATTTTGTTCTCTAGTTCGTAGTCTAAACTTATGGTATGTTGAATGCTGCGGAGGGCTACAGTGTGTGGAAAGCCCCCGAAGGTACTTAAAGTTATAATTTAGTAGCTAAGGTAATTTAGGCTAGGATGAGTTGGCACTAGTCAACTCACCTAGCAACTAGGTGTAATAAAAATATGTAGTATGTACTATGGATGTAAAAGCATATTTATTAATATCATTACCACAGTCGTAATCTGGCATCCAGGTAATTCGCATTGTCAAACTAATAAGGAAATAAAATCAGAATTATTGAAATTGGAAATATATCGTGCTTTAAGTAATTCAATTAAAACTACATACTTCGCTGCTTGTAATATAAGAAATTGTTTCGAATCTGTAAGCAAAAAGTATTGACTACTCTGGTCTAATATATTCACCAGTGATAAGAAACTTAGTTTCGAAGCTGTGAATAAAGAGATAAGAGTCCAAGTCAAGAAATCTGAATACTCGAATCAATTTGAAGTGAGTTGCATTTTTGCAATTCGTGTGCTACTTATTGAGATAAGAGTTTTTGACCTTTACAAATCCAAGTTTGCTTGCAGATAAGGGTTTAAAAGGCAGTTGAAAGACTGACAGTACTGTCTTACTGGTCAAAAGCTATTAGATGCCAATACTATTGCGTTTGGTCATTTTACCGCTGATTTCGCCAAATAAATAGGAGACTCATACATCATCACTGGAATCATCGCTGGATTTTTTTAATTCTTTTTGCTAATGCTATGCTTTGTGCTAAGGATACTCACTTCTTGGATTGAATTGCTTTATGGATGGGAATCGGTCTTCAAGACGTAGACGCAACGGACCCCCAGAATATTCACAAGGAATCGTGATACAAGGTAAAAAAGAAACTTCCGTTAACGCTAGTACAGTAGATACCGAGCAACCCTCAGGTAGCAACCCCAGTCAGGCCTTAAATAAAAATAGTAGCCCCCAGTATAGAAATATAGAACCCTTTTCAGAAGAAGACGAGGTATTTTCCTCCCCACTTAAAACACAAGGCACTAATACAGAAAAGCCTCCCTCAGAGTCTTCAGAAGAAGATAATATAGAACAATCCCCAGTATCTTCAGAATCTTCAGAAGAAGATAACGCAGATAATCCCTCAGAATCTTCCGAAGAAGATAAAACAGAGCCACCCCCAGTATCTTCAGATTCTGAAGAAGATAACATAGTTATTCCTCCCCCAGAATCCCCAGAAATAATAGAAAACGTTTTACATAGTCCTCCCCCAACATCTAACGATTTGCATAGCCCTCCTCAAGAATCCATAGTTAAAACATCACCAGCATCTTCTGATACAGAAGAGTTAGAACTCATACCCCCCAATCATAAATCATACCATGTCCATAACAATGCCAAATCTTTACACGCCTATGGCTTTATTGCCATTTCACGCTGAGATAGATGACATTGGAGAGTACCTTTTAACTTTGAAACTGTAGCATTGGGTGCAGGGTGGGACGAAGCTAAAAAGCAATCGTTCCTCCCCCTCTTCCTTGGGACAGTTGCAAAACAATGGTATATGAACTATCTGTTACGGTTCGCACTTTAGAGCTTATACTTTAGATTATACCTATGTTACCAAAATTAGAAATTAGATATTATTTAGAAAACTCTCTTAGTTATGCACTATTACTTTTAGAGATTATCCACTAGACCATAGTTTGTAGTCTATAAATATAGGTTACAATAGAAGTACTTAGTCAGTAGTATTTGGATTGTTAATCTTAAGCACCTTCGTCTAAATTCAATTAAACTCGATTCTGCACTTTATAAAGATATGAGTATATTCTTTTATTAAAGCATAAGCATCATCATCAATATAATACTCAGCATTCAAAGTAAGCTTAGGCGTTACATATCATAAGACTTTAGGAAAGGAACCTTCATGGGTAGAGTTAACTACAGCCAGTAAAGCTGTTTTTGATAGGGTAGGAACCAAAGAAAAAGCCCATGCACTTTAAAAGTTGAAAAAGCAAGCAGAGGGTGAGTCTATTGACCACTATCTGTATCACTGCTTACGATTGACAAATCGAGCAGATCCAGCTATGACTGAGAAAAAAAAGGTTAAGGCTATCATAAGAGGTCTTCTACCTCATCTTTTTCAACAAACGTTTATTAAAACGTTTGACAAGGTTTACACCTTCTAAGAAGAAGCATCCGCATGAGTTAAAAGATGCAAAGTATGTGTATGGAAGAGCTACTTTTTCATCACTCACTCATAATAATAACGGCCAGGAGCTTACAGAGCTCAAACAAATGATAAAAAAGCTGTCAGATCAGCCAATTAATTATGTTCAGGCCTAACAAACCAAACCCCAGTACGTCGCTAAGTCATTTAGGACTAATGATGGCAAACCTATTTGCTACAATTGTAGAGAGGTAGGTCATTTAGCTGCAAACTGCTCAAATATTGCATATTGAAGTAAGTGTAATAGATACAACCATAATAAAAGGGACTGTAGAACACACCCTGCTAGAGATTATAATCAGGGACAAACCCGTAACCAGTCCACCCAAAATAACCCAAAGCCGGAAAACTCCCAAAAGGCGCACCTAACTTCCAGGTGCGCTAATAAACAGGCTATTCAGGTTTCAAATTCAATTTCATCTCTTACAGTAAAAAGCTTATAATTTTACCAGGATTTAAATCCATTTCTTTCAAAATTTTTAAAGGTTTAACTACTTTAGGAATCCAAGTTGATACAATTAAATTTAGATTTCCCTTGAAATTTCGACCGAAAAACCATACAACTTTAAAAGCAAATAGTATAGATAACGATACACTTCTATTTCAAGCTTTTGATTTTTGAAAATTTTGTAGAGGATTGGGTATTTAATCGTGGTAAAACTGCATTCGCAATCCACTGTCTCAACTTGATTTCGAGTTCAAAAGATTAAAAGTAAAAGTTTTTTTTTCTCCTTTACAGGTTTCACCATGCGGTTTGCCCTGTTATTCGTGGTGTTGGTTCCTGAAGTGGCGCAGGCCCTTCGTCTACGGTGGTTGGATGGGCATCTACTTGGGGAGTGTCAACAGTGTCTGGGATCCACCAACGTTTTCTACGTGCGACCGTACGCTGACCGGGGTTCTCTCCAGCCGGTTATATGCATGCTGAAGGACGAAGTGTCCCGTCGTCCGGACCTTGAACTCCCTGGTCACTACGTTTACGGGGAAGGTGACTGTTGGAACCCATACATTGATTCCACTTACTGGAGGAAAGACTTGCGATGCGACAAAGGTAATTCCGTTTTAATTTGAATAGGTTGTTGTTTTGTTTTATCTAAAAGTAGTTTACGGACATTTTTGTTTGAATGTTTAATTTATTTCTTCTGAAGTTTTTTAGAAATGTTTTGTTTATTTCGTCTTTTTGTTTTTTTTTCAGAAACCAGTCGGGAACCAGAGCGGGAAATGTGGAGGCAGAAGGACCTCGAGGATGGGACCTTTCGTGGAGACATTGACGACTTTCACGACCTGGCCCTTAATCTTTTAGTCGATCTGGTTTAAGGTTATTAAATTGTTTCTTTTTCTTCGTTTTCTCTTTTTTTTCTCTGTCGATCTATTTTAACTATTTTAAGTACATTAATTATAATTTTAATTATATCTTATCTGGCTTAATTATTTGAATTATACTAATTCTAATTTTAGTTATATCTTATCTGGCTTAATTTAAATTCTTTTTTTAATTTGAAATAATTGATCTGATAATTGATTTGAGATATTTGGTTTAAGATTATCATATGTATCTTTTCATCATTCTTTATTTTATTTTATATAAACTATTATCATGTGTATTTTATCGATTTTATCGTAATCATCGGCTATTATATTATACACTATAATAATTCGTTATTATACTATCGGCTATTATACTATAATTATTATTATATACTATTATACCTCTGGTTGATTTGTGAAAAATAAATTCCATAATTAAACTTCGTAAAACCCATAATAGAAGTTGGTAGTAGCTAGTTGTTTTATACTCATGTAACTTTAGTCACACATATTTAATTCTTCGTTTCATCATAAGAGTATTATCTATTTATCATTTCCTCTTTCGCAACTTAATCTACTAAAATACTAACCTTAATTCTAAATTCGGATTCGCACAAACGTGCGAAGCGACATCTGAGAACGAATTTCATCCGTTATGTTTAATGAGTGCAACACTCAGAGATAACTTGAAAAAAGCTACTCATAAATTGGATTCCCTACACTTTAGTCTAACAGGTCTACCCCATCCATATTTTGAAGACGAAAAATTGACACCAGAAAATCGTACGAATGCAATCCGTAACGAAACTGCTCCAGCTGGTCGTAAACGTCGGCAAATTCTCTTAGCTTCTTTAGCATAGGAGCACTTGCAGGATGGACCATGGATACTAGTTTCTTTGGAGAAAGTGATGTAGACACTGAGGCTATGTATAAACATCTGACAGACGGTGTAGTAAAAGTAGAACATGACTTAATCCGATTAGCAGACAGAGTAGATCATTTCCAAACTACCATCTTTCCACCACCAAAAAGTTCCAGACTCTTTAGTATATATTGGTGAATTAATTTTAATTAAAAGTAAGTGCAGCTAAGTTAATTAATTTTAGTGTTCATTCGATAGTTTATGGAAAATCCCCACTTTAATGTGCCTACTACTACGACAAATTCTAAACCAAAAAGTGTTTTTCATCGAAAAATGGTGCTCAATGTATGGATTTAATTCAGTTCTCGAAATTCCAGTTAGTTATAATTGTGTATTGGTTCCAAATTAAATTAATTTTATTTTTCAAACATCTTATCAGAACATTGCATTCAACCATTATATATTGTTAGTTTAAGTGAGTGTACTAATTTTAGATTAAGTATATTATACCCCATTTATAGTGTAAATTTACTTACACCCAATAGTTTTAATATTTTTTTGGTGTTAGTTAATTGTTCATATTGTTGGTAATCCTTAGTGGTCCTCAGTGCCAAATTAGGCCGGGGAGGTTTTTCCCGCAGACCCATCCTTCAACCACATCGATCAAATTAGATTGCCAGTCTCCAGAGGCATCCAACATAGCCTCCCACAGGTTAGCCTCAAGTAATTTTCAGGTTTTTACCACATTAAAACAAATAACCATTATAATTCGACCTTTAAACCTCCACATTCAAAATTCTAATGGTTATGATTATGCTTAGTTTAGCATTTTAGAAATTAATATTTGAAAGTATAACATGATTCAATACATTAGAAATTATAGTTCTCAGACCCTATCCATATGTTATATATAGAAGTCTTAATCTTAGTCTTAGTCAGTATTAATTGGATGTAATTCGTTTGCTCGTTCGTCTAAATTAAATAAAACTCACTTCTGCACGTTACCAAGATTTGTGTTGATTTATTTACTTCGCATCAGCAACTAATAATATCACATTCAAACAGCTCATGTAGCTACCAGCGTTACAAATGTGGTGTTGCCATAGTCCTAAGTGTACTCCAGAAATAAGATACTTAAAGAAAGTTTGCTCAGTTTTTATTAAAATTTGTTTTACGGCGACCAGTCGTAAGCCGGAGCGCTACCTCTGGCAGGAGTATGACGTGGAGGAGTGACCTTCCCTGGAGTCATGAAGGACCTCCAAGACCTCGTGCTTAATCTGTTCGAGGATGTTCTATAATCTAATTTTATTTACATTCTTCTTTCTTCTTTTTTTCTCTATTTAAAAAAATCTTTTTTTTGTTCCTTCTTCTTCTCTATTCTTTCTTTCTCTATTTAACTCTTTTAATTATATTAATTATAACTTTACTTTTATCTATCTGGCTTAATTATTCTAATTACGTTAATTCTAATTTTAATTTTATCTATCTGGATTAATTTGTAATTGATTAAACTGATTTAATGTTAGCATTGATTTAATCGAAATTGGTTTAATTTTATCATAATAACATGAGTTGGAAAAGAATTTGAAAATGAAAATGCAAAAATAAAATATTTATAAATTGATAACGAAATGTAAATAATAACATCATCTTCATAACTACTGTATCATATTAGTAAATGGCATATAAAAACTTCGGTAGTTAGTTGACACATTAAAATTTGAAACTTTTAGTCTATGTTTTTAGATTTTATGTTTAACATGCATCATATAACGAATTGTAAATAGCGCTTATCGTTCTGAAAATCTAGCATTGAAGTATCGAATAAAGTAGAAGTATAGTAGTAGAAGTAGTACTATCGTTCTTAGTATAGTAGACGTTTAAAATAAGGCTATTATGTATCTTTACATCATTCCTTCTTTATAAATGAATATAAACTTTATTAGATTTAAAATTATTGGTGCTCAAGCTTTAAGCTTATTTTTGATGCATATTTTTGCTCTTGTTTTTCATAATTTATAGTTTTAGAACTTTAATTTAGAAATAGATTTACTCAATCTAATTGGTATGTATTGGTTGTAATAGGCTTCAAAGACAGTAAAGTTATCTACCTATCTATCGTTTAAAGTTTTAATAATTGAAAGAAGAAATAATGAAGGTAACATGTAAAAATGGAAATAGCAACTGAAGAAAGTCCAAACTTTACTTGTCATAGATGTAATAGAGTAGTATATTTTATTATGTCACCAATGGGAGAACTGTGTTATACTGAATTGGGAAAGATAATAAAGGCAAAAACTCAAAAATCAAATCTTTAACTCATACGATGTGGACGCTACTAAAATGTTCAATACTCGATATCTTTTTAATTAATTCTATGCATATATATAACTGATATCATTTTTTCATTCACTCTAATCTTAAGTATAGACAAACCTTACAATTGTGATTACTCAGCTTATATACTTAGCTACCTAATGTTATTTACATTATTATCGTTATGTGGTTTTAGCTGTAAGTTCATAGTGTTACGTTACTCTATATGATAGTGGTGGTGATGATGATCTACATCATCATCACTCTTCTGTCTTCTTACTTATTACTTGTTTACTTACTATATCTTACATTATATACTTAATACTTTTCTACCTACTTACTTCTCTTCTACTATTATATATATTATATTATTGTATTGCTGTAATTATGCTCCACCTTTGTTGTCATTAATGCCAAATTAGGCCTGCAAGATTCTGTCCCCAAACCCATCCTTCCACAATCTCGATTTGACCCTAAGTTCAACTTTATGCTGATGTTTACCTCAGCTCATCTTCTACAAATCCCTGCCTCATCATTCTAACTTTTACAGTTTGACCAAAACTGGCCATCTGGATTTTCACAATTCATCATCACACAACCACTTAACACAATAGGGACATTGTGTACTTGACCCGGAGGGTTGTTACGGTTTCTTCTTTTAGATTTAGGTCTATTCATAGGTTACATGTTGCCAATTAGAAATTCGATGTTAATTAAGGAACTCATTTAGATATGCACTAGAACTTTTAGAAATTATGTTTACTAGACCTTAGCATGTAGTCTAAATATACACCAATGTAAATAGAAACATAGATCAGTAGTATTTTGGTGTAATTCGTTGCACGTTGGTCTAAAATAATTAAAATCACAATCCTGCCCTTTACTAAGATTTGAGTTGACTTAATTATTTTGCATCAGCATCTTTAAGACATTATTAACCCACAGCTTAAGTAATTCTAGGCATTATATAAGCGTTAACTTTTGATGCTTGAATAACAATTTCTTAATTTCCCTAGAACTCACCGTTTCAATATAAATAAATACTTAATGATTGAAAGGGGATTAACAAGTGGTGTTTCTAGGATTTGTGAAAGAAGAAGCATTGCAAATAATAAATACATGCCTAGTTATAACCCAGAAAATGAGTCTAAATATATACTTGATTTAGATAAAAATAATTTGTGTTGAGAAACTATGACAACGATTTTCCTTTATGCTTATTTTAAATGGCTTACGAGAAATTAAAAAGAAAATCTTGACGTTTTAATAATAAATGATATTTCTAGTAATAGTGTAATTCTTGATGTGGATTTAATTTATCCTGAAACCTTACACAAAGAACAAAACTGTTATCCTTTAGCACCAGATACACTTTGTCTAAAAAGGATAAATTTGGATAATACCAAAAAACTTTAATGTAAAAACTGTACATAAATAATATGGAAAAGCAACCTAAGCTAATATCACATCTAGGTTCACGTAAAAACTTTGTACTTCATTATAAAAATTAAAAACATTATTAAGAAAAGGAGTTATTTTTAAACAAATTAACAGACAAATTTCTTTTGAAGAGAGTAAATGGCTGGGTAAATATGTTATGTTTAATACAACAAAGCGATCACAAGCTACAAACGAATTTGAAACGAGTTTTGATGAGAGAAGAGGTAGATTTATTTGGTCTTCCACGGAAAGATACAACCTCAGAAGATAGTTTTTTTTAGACTATAAACCTGTTGTAAGCGTACAGAATTCTAATTCTAAAATACTACTACTCGCCATGCGATATGGGTACCTACATGTGAAGTAGGGGATTACCTTATATTTCTTAATGCATTCTAGTTCTAGAGTTTAAGCCTAGGTTAAGAATAAATTAGAGTTTTATATGATTTAAAGAGATAGAATAGGTACTTAACCCGGTTTTGTTACTAAGGCACTTTGACTGGGATGAATTGGCATAGGGCAACTCATCCTAGCAACAAGATATATAATATTTTATGTATGCAATATAGATGTGAAATGTTATAAATCTTTCTCTTACAGTCGTTATTTGGTGCTTGTTAAGTCAATGCTGTCTTAAAATTAATAAATGAAATTCGATAGAATTAGGAAAAATCAAATCGCTTGTTTATTATATATTATAATCTTCCCTTGATCTCTTCATTGAGGGCGAATTCAATATCTGCAATTTTATCCCATGGTCAAGATTTTGACGAGAACACAAGCACAATCAGCTTTGTTTTTTAAAGATACTAAAGCAGTTCAAGATATCACAACTACCGGTTATAATAGCAGACGATCTTTTGTATCAGCTTCAAAAACATCTGAAATATGTGATAAATTAACAATAGATTTAGTTGATCATCATATATTTGTCTGAAACGTTACAAATATGTCTATAATCTTAACAAAAGCTGTTGATGAATTTGCTATTAGATATGCTTTTCCTACGCCAGAAAGTTCTGTAGCAAAAAACTCTAAATTAAAAATTTTAGATGCTAGTTTATTTAAACCCAAACAGGCTGTATGCCCTAGTATAATTTTAGCACATCAGAAATTTAAGAACAGTGGTGAATCAGAACGGTATCCTCTTAATCTTTCATCTGTAAATTTTTTTTACTCTACCTTCTTGTAATCAATCATTTGCTTAAGAGAATGTTGTTCAAGCAAACATAGTACAATGTCGCCTAGTTGTAGGAATGGTAAAAATACAGATTGAAACGGATCGTACACGGAAAATTCTTTATGGTTTGAAAGCTTTAAAATAAGCAACCTTTCTATTTGAATAAACGAATCCCCAATACCCCTCAAAATATTAACACTAATAAAACACTGATAATCTTATATCTTATTATATGCTGTTTTAAAGTTTAGTGTTAGCAGCTCAAGATTCCGGTTTAAAATTTGGACGAGATAAGTTTAAAAATGAGGGGTATTGTCTGTTTTCATTTGATTTAAGACCTATTATAGGGACTGCGGTATTTGGACAACCAAAAACAATAACACTTATTGCACAGTAAACCAATCCCAATTAGTTTAAGAAAGTTTAAATAATTTAGGTACTACACCTACTTTTACCCTACCTTGTGCTAAATCAGGTAAGTTGTCTGAACCTTATATTCGATATGCAGAAAACATTTTAGCCCATTATGTTAACACAGCATATTGCAATTGGCCGAATTCAGAAATCAATGAGTCACCTTATTTCAGTCCGTATTATGTAGTATTTGGTCAAGAATATTTCTTAGACAATATTTCCTCACAAAACCAATTTATTCAAATTATTATGAGAAACTAAAAATGCTAGAAGAATAATCAGAAATCAAATCACACTAACCAAGAATTTAAAAAAAGCAAAATGCTAATGATTGTAGGAAGTATGCCTTCTGATGATGAATAAGGTGCAATAAGTATTCGGTTACCAATCGTTTATTGTCAGACACTCCAAGTATAGACTAGCGTTACATTACTTAATTTCTTTAGTTTATATACTTAGCTACCTAATGGTGATGATGATAGTCATCATCATCACTAACTTATAATATCTTGTAATTCTTAATACATTGCTTAACTTCATAGTGTTACATGTATATCGGGCGTTGCATTACATTATGTGTTGTGGTGGTGATGATGATCTACATCATCATCACTCTTCTGTTTACTACTTCTCTTCATGCTGCTGTAGTATTATATGTGTTTGTATATTATAATATTGTATTGCTTTCATGCCCCGCTTGCAGAAGCAAGTTGTCCCAACTTGTGGTTGACCTTGGGCTGGGTTGAGTTGAGTAAAATTAATGGAAGAGAGAAGCAACTCTGTTCTTTTTCTAACCGTGGGGTTTATAGTGACTGCTTTTTTTTAACGCAGCGGTATTGTATATGATATAATGCACATGATTTCTTGTGTTTTATAAGTATATTAGCTTTATAAGGGTATTTAAGAGCTGTTTGTGTAAAAGCTTGTTAAAGAAAAACTCGATTGTCTAATGCATAAATTAGACAACCCTTTTGCTGAAGTGGCTGACGGAGTGTGGATTCTATAGAAGTGTGGATTCTAGCAGAATTTTTAGATAAGTGAATTTTGCTTGTATATTTTTAAAATTTTACATTTATCATTTAAGTGCTAAAAAGTGAAAATTTTGTTTTTCAGTGGATAAAGTGATGACGATGTCATCTCAAAACAAGAAGGGGTTTGATAATGTTCTGCATGTAAGTGTTTTTTTTGTTTTTGTATTCTCAATGTAAAAATACGTCTATCATTAGTAAAAGTGGCTAAAAGGTTAAAATCTTGTGTTCGATAGGAAAAGGCGCTTGACGGGTGATTTCGGAAGATGTGGACATTAATTTTAAAGGTTAGAGTTCTACTTTTTGTTTATAAATCGTAATTTCAAGTTTGTACGATGGTAGAATTGCCTAGAAGCTAAAATTTTGGATTCAAAGGTCGATCATATTCTGGTATTTAAACGCTGGGAAGGGTAATATATTTACTCATACAATAGCCATCTTTAGATCATCTTTAGCTTGAGTTGCTTTTTGATTTAAATTTTGGTTGGAAGGTTTTAAACAAGTAAGTTGTTTTAATTTTTGAAATTTTGATGTATATTTTGACTGATTGATTTGTCTTTCTTGCAGCAGGATGTTTTTTGGTCGTCTTATCCTCCTTCTCTTAATCGTGGCTGCCGGAGATGGACTTATGCCGGATGCCGATGCCGGATACTTAGCTACCTAATGGTGATGATGATAGTCATCATCATCACTAACTTATAATATCTTGTAATTCTTAATACATTACTTAAGTTCATAGTGTTACATGTATATGTGGCGTTGCATTACATTATGTGTTGTGGTGGTGATGAGGATCTACATCATCATCACTCTTCTGTTTACTACTTCTCTTCTTGCTGCTGTAGTATTATATGTATATGTATATTATAATATTGTATTGCTTTCATGATTGAACATCCAAATTTACAATAAGTAGGAACAAGTAAAAAGTTGCCACCCCTACGTAGTAATAGGTAGGAAAACATTAAAATACACAGTAGAACCGCTTGACGCATCAAAAGAATATAGTAGTTAGAAGGATAGAAGGAAGACCAATATGCATGAGATTGCCTCATTTAGAGAAACCAGTGACGCGTAATACACAAAATAACAACCTTGCCGATAAATTACTCAATGACCAGTGTTACCAGAAAGTGGTTGGATCTGATGATGAATATTTAAAGAAAATATCATGCATCAGATCCGTGATATTAAATATAAAAAGGACTTGCGATAAAGCAAATCCTTGAACAAAAACAAGTTTTGTAGAAACTTGCAGTTGCACTCACACACCTCTTATGAAGAGATAAAAATAGGTGAAGTCAACTTTTGCAAAAAGCTTCTTTTTAGAGTGAGTGCTACCTCTGAAAAGTAGTTTAACCACTATCTGGTCAATTTACATATTTACCCAAAGTGAGTCACGATAAATCATGATCACACTTTGAGGTAAGTAAAATAAAGGCTTTCCCATAAGGAGCGAAGTAGTTCCACAATTGTTCCTACCGACGAGGTTTGTGAACAGACCTCTAACCTGTTTTGGTCTTCAGGTGGATCTACTTCCCTTTTTTTAGCCTTGGGTTTTCCCAAATGGCTTGCTTTGCTTAAATGCTTGCTAATGTTATTATTGCTAGCCTTTTCTCAATTAGCATTGGGAAATAATATTTAGATTTAAGGTAGTGATAAATAATAATTATAAAAATAGGTAATTAGTCATACCTAAAAATCTAGTTTACTTCTTGTGAATCTAATCTTAGAAATAGTTAGTGTAGTACGGACTCTTGTCTTCGTCTTTTATAAATTCTCTCTTCTCTCTTCCATTCGATTCAATAATTAAATAAATATTTTCTTTCTTAAAATAAATTTCTTAAGATTTTCGGGGCACTTTGAGACCCTTTACGCAAATTATTTCGTCATTTATTTTATTCATATTTTTGTGTTGTTCATCACCTCGGGCAAACTCTAGTAACTCCAGATTGAAGTAATAAATAAAAATATTCTAGAAGAACCTGATTTAAACCTACCTCACACAGTTGAGCCACGTAATAGACTTCAAGATCTACTCAGAAGAGGTTATCAAATCAGATATGGCCGCATAACTAAACCAGCCAGCAGTAAGTGGACAAGCTTATCAAAATTTATTTACAAAATTTCATTGTTTGTTTAAGAGGATTTGGATACTTGTTATTATAGCTAATTTAGCACGCAAAAGAACCCCCACTGCCATCAAAGTTCCATATGAGGATCCAAAAATTCGAGTGACGACTGGAATAAGTCTTAAGGAAGGACCGCCAGTGACGATCTTGTACAGCTGTACAGTATCCATGATTTTTAACGTAAAAGTTCACTTAACACCCGTAGATGATTTTCAATTTGAAACTTTACAGATTTTTTGTATAAATAAGACAACCCACAATGACATTTGCATTATTGTTGACCATACTTTTCATAATTCAGAAGCAAATTCGAACTTGCTAACCCAATGAGCCAACACATTAACTAGTTCAGTAGAAATACCACAAGAAGAGACCTATCCATTTCATATTCAGCTGAATTACACTGTATTGAATAAAATATCTTACGACATATCAGATTCAGACGACTCAAAGTCAGCCTAAATTAGGCTATTGCAGGATAAAGAAAAAGGAATATCAGGAATTGTGTTAGGGACCTATTTAGGCTCCACAATATGTTCTTTGTTTGAAAACTCGTCAGATTCACAACGAATGTGTCACCATCTTGTTATAGGCATGAGCGAGGAACACAAAAATTTAATAAAAATAGCTGATACTGTGTTACCAGAGAGTGGTTGAATCTGATCATGAATATTTTAACAAAATATCATGCATCAGATTCGTGATGTTAATTATTAAAAAAAAGGAGTTTGCAAAAGCAAATCCTTGTGTAAAAACAAGTTTGTAAAAACTTGAAGTTGCACTCACACCCCTCTTATTATACAAAGATAAAAGAGAGGTGAAGTCAACTTTTATAACAACTACTTTTTGAGTAAGTGCTATCCCTTAAAGGTAGTCAACCCCTATCTGGTTCATTTGCATACTCACCAAAAGTGAATCATGATAAATAATGATTACACTTTCAAGTGAGTAATGCAAGTGCTTGCCCATAAGGAGCAAGGTAATTCTACTTGTAGATCCTGCCCACAGGATTTATGAACAGACCTTTGACCTGTT
>JAQGBU010000576.1:0-23910 GCA_034698605.1 Isotoma decorata
AAGTGAACCTCCCTGAAGGGGGTAGACCAAAACCTAAGGGTCAGACTTCGTTTGAAAACGTGTTTAGAAATTCTACTAATACTTCAAAACTCTTGATTGTAGCCTTTGACATCAGATTTTGATTTTTTAGGCATTTTTAAATGTTTTTTAATTTGCTTTTTCTATGGTCAAACACCCTCAGATAAGCCAATAGTTTCTTGGATAAAATTTCAAGCGGCCGTAATACGTTTTCTCGTTTAGAGTAATGGAACCTTATGTTTTAATTTTTTGGTTGGTTGAATTTGAGAACTGAAAAATTGAGATGGAAGTATTTCAAGACTTTATAGTGAACATTTAAAAATCTCAGGGCCCCTTGGGCCCTTCCAGCCCACGGGCCGGGGGTGCGTTGCACCCCCTGCACTCCCATAGTTTCGCCACTGGTCTTGAGTTTATACCTAAATGTAGGTTATACAGTAATTTGTAATTCGGTCACGTAATTCAAATGCTAGCAGCATACGGTATTAGAAATAGTATGAATATATTTGAAAGAGTACACAGTAGTAGTGGTAAAGTCAGGGACGAGAAGTACCCTTTACGATACAAATGCAGAATCTCAGCTCGTGTAAAATCCACCAGATTCCCTAATTTTACTAGTAACTACAGCATCATCATAACCGTCACTAAAAATCTATGTGAAGATGATATGTAACTGATAGCTTAGCTAAAAAAACAAGTTTAGGACGAAACAACCAGCCATTACGAACCATTACTAATGCACAAGACGCACTCCTTAAGTCCTAGCTCTTTTTAGAAGGGCTTAACTCTTCCTTACGCATTTATTATTTTGCTGAAGCAAATCCCAAATTTCAAGTAGTTCTAAAGGACCAAGGAGTCCGAAACTTGTTCGAGGCGTACCAAACTGCGTACTGCATATTCCAGTTAAATGACAGTTTGCAACAATAAAATCGTTAAAATTTTCTCTACAAATGAATTTTCAATAACCATATAATAATAATAAGCTACTCAAAAACTGTAATGTTCATGAACAAGTTGATGTCACTTGTGCTATATAACTTATGGCTATGGTACACCCCAAGATACGGAAATTAATAGCATAACAGCTAATAATAAGGAAAACATGAAAAGTCGGAAAGAACAAATAAACTTTAACACAGTAGCCCAATCAACGTTTTTAGCCTTTGGAATAAAGTAGAGCTGCGACCACTAAGAGTGTACACACCCTAACGATAAGCTTTAAATGGGATTTTGTGTGTGCCGGTGGTTGATCATGATGATGGTGATTATGGTGTGACCAGGGCTATTAAGTCAAATACAATTCACAAACGTATACTTAATACATCACATTACACTTTCTCATATAAGATGCAATAAACATATATGTATGCATTCATGGAAGAAATGCATGCACTCTTCAACGTACTTTCACCCTGAAGTCATCCTTAATATCGTATGTAACAATAGAGCCAATACACATTTTAGTCATTACATTAGGCAAGTATGACAACATACAGCTGTGTTCTAAAATCATGCCCTGATTTTTGGTAATTTGGCATTGAGGGTCATTTTAAGCGAATTTACATTCTGAGTAACTTGGGTAATTTATAAGTAAATGACCTCACTTTTTATATCGTTTGGAAGGACAGTGTCTCAGGAACTGATACATATGAAGAAAAAAAATGTTCTCAATTGATTTCTGAACATTTCATACTGAGCTTTCATACTAATACAATTGTGTTACATAATTTATAGACGAAACTTGATAGAAAACTACACGCAAATGATATTTCATAATGTACTTTTTAGCCCTCTGAAGTATTTTTACTCTTAGCTTTCTACTCGGCATTTTTATTTTGCTGATTGCTTTGCTTGTGAACAGGAAAAAGGGGAAGCCTTGTCTTTTACCTCAACACTTTCACCTTTTGCATAACTCACCTTTGTAATAAACACACATTAGCCGACTACCCACTCCAATGGACTTAACTTTTCACTTTTTATCGACTTTTGGCACAACTCATGAAAGTTCTGCCCAAAATAAATAAATAGCTATCACCTAGCATTATGCATTATACTTGTTTTCCATTTCATTTCCATTACTTCTCGGGTCAAGCACCACACCGACAACACTGACTGCCACCACCAAGAAACAACAACGATGGGGAGTTAAATCGTTGAATAGCTACTTATTTATGCATTGGATTTGCTGAAACAGCTACAATACTGGTATTTCTGATAGTAGTATTTACTACGTCTACCAAGATTTGTAACCCTTCAGCTACAACTACTCATTCCTAGTACTTATGGGTACAAGCACTTTGAATGCCATTTGCTGCATTCTAGCCTACACTAAAGATGCATTTACATTTTGGCAGACACGAAGAATGCGAATAAATCTAGGAAGTACGATACGATCCCTGATAACTTACCCCCACTAGCCTTTCTACACCTACACAACATATTACTATTGCGAGCAAATGTTAATAATATGTGATATATTACAACATACTGCACTTCAAGCACAAATGCTTTCTACCAAGTCCAAATCACTTTGGCGGATTCTACACGATCCCAATGCCACGAGCCATATACAGCTACTTTTAGATTAAGCAGAAAAAACTTACTTCCTAAATCCTACTAAAAAGTTCCCAAGTATCTACATACACACTGCATATTTATTTCCATTTACGTGATTGTTTCTTAACAATCTCAAACCTTTTTTCGTTTTCTAAATAAAAGCCTTTAGTCCAGAGATTCAGATAAGACTTAATAATGTTATCTTTATCGATCTACTTAAGAAGTAGTATTAGCAGTGTAACCTGAACACGTTTGCTGGGTGTTAGAGCATTTCCATATTTTCAGATCTGCTAACGAAACTACTCTCATCTTGAAGTATACACCTACCCACTCACTCATATTTGAATTTCATAAAACACATATGAAAGAGAAAGCTCACATTTTCTGCCGAAATGGCTAATCCATCATTGCTCGACTTTGTAACAAGACCTTCGGTAAGTATTCAGTGCAATTTCCGTGTTTTGTGAACACGAATTTTGCAAATTTTCTTCAAAAGGATTAGAATATTAGATTACTAATATTGTACGTCAAAAAAGGCACGGCACAACATGAAGAGCTCTTTTCGCACAATCCGACTTTTGATAAAATAAAATGCACTCGTTTACGATCCCTATCGTTTGCCAAATGGCTTCCGCAAATTTTACCTCTCACGCCCCATAATATTTTCTTCTAATCTTTTGCTCTCGTTTACTTCTCTTAATAGTCCATTGCTTCCATTTATTTTTTTCCTGATGTTAGAAATATATATACCTGCCTCCTTCAAATTTTTCATGAAACCCCTCTACTAGCTCCATAACAACTATTACCTTCCATGAAAAACAACTCAAAGCTTTTTTGTACGTGTAAATGCAAGAAAAAGTCTTATTTTTTTTCCTTCTCCATACTCAAAAGACAAACTCAGTAAACAAATAGTGATTTCAGGTTGGCTCTCTCTCTCTCTTATGGTGGTAAGGGCAATACAAAGTCAGAGGTAATAGTGTTGGTGGTGGTTCCTAAGTTGGTATCAATCTGAAATTGAATCTTATCTTTAAAGGCCAGACGGAGCGGAGGGTGATATTATGGCAGGCATAAAGGGAGAATAACGTAGGCGTATGTAAGGTTAAGAAAACAAAAAAATAATGGAAGGAAAAGCAACCAAGTATTACATGACTTTGATTCGGTACAACTTTCCACCAAAAAATATCAGTGTCCCCACTGAAATCTATTACCATACATTGATACACCCACAGCCGTATCAGAATACCTTAGTTACAACATGTTCTACGGACAATGTCGAGTTAACGCTCATGATGATGACACAAAATTCGAAATTCAACACATTGAACAATATAAACTCTCCTCCTAGAACTTATTTAGCGAGAGGAAGAAGGCTGCTCTAACCAATTTCACTTCTCCATTGAAAACTAGCTCTGAAAGGCTCAAGCTAACTGAAAACGGAGGCTGCTCAAAAACCGTACATCCTAAACGAAGGTAATGGAGACTTTAGAAACAGAACAAACGACGACTGAACAAATGATGCTTACAATTTTATTCTTACAACAATAACTCGCTACACTCTATTCTACTATAATACTCTCAGCTATACAGAGCAATTCACCAGAACGTTAACATTGGTAACATTCAAAAGTAAGATGTATCCATCTAGTACTTCACAAAGGATAAAATAAAGAAAACATTAGCAAGTTAACTTCCAAGAAAAGAAAGCCAAACCCAAGCCACTACAAGTAAAAAAAAAAGTGTTTCTTTTCAACTCTACCGTATTACTTGTAAAACATCCACTTCTGTCTCTAGCATAACTAACCAGTACACGTTGCAAATTGGGTAAAACTACAGTGTACGTTTCAAACGGTGTATTTTTCAAACGATCTTTCCGCAAACTACTGCGAATAATGTCAGTTTTTTTGCAACAAGAGAACCATGAACCCACAGGTAAAAGAACCAATGATCAAGTAAATTCTGACTTTAACCTCTACAAGTTGTTATCTACTTTCTCTCTCTACATATAAGACTATATAACAAGGAACAACATTTACTTTCACTGGGTACAAGCAACACTAACGGTGCAGAGTAACATGCATGTTGTGGTTGTTTGTGCACACTGTGGAACTACATGTAAATGTACGACAATATAAGACATCGAACTTTTTAACTCTTTTTGAGAAGATTTGGTAATGTAAAGGTAAGTCAGAGTTCTAGGGATTCATACACAAACCATGGGTTGAGTTTTTTTTATTGAATACATTATTCAAATCTTGACATCAAAGAGTAATCTAACTACATATAGAATTATGGAAATCTTGATCATTGCATCTGTCATGATTGGATCTTAAACCTAAACCTTTGTAAGTCAAGTTGCCAATAAATTTAAAAGAAGAGAAATATAAACCGATTGAAAAAAATCAATCTCATTGTTTACGAACAGTAGGCGTAAATAGAGACATGTATGGTATTTTATTCCAAGTCCTTTTGTGACAATTGAGTGAACCTTTTAAAAAGTGAAAAGGACTTTCTTTAGAGAAGTCAACTGGTTGTGAAGAAGAGAAGAAAGTGGAATTGAGTGGAGAGGGAAAGCAACTCGAGTGCAAATGCTCGTACAATTTTTAACCTTTTTCTTTCCTCTTGAATACATTTTTTCTCTTCGTTTCTTCCTCTTTTCCTTGTTACTTGTGTGGAAGACACTTGTACGACCAGCATCAATTACGACAGTGGCAAGAGCAATGAATGGATCTTGTATCTGTCTCCTTCTACCTTTTACATGGAGCATACAAACTACATTACACTTTCACTGAAACTTGTATATCTCTTGTGTAAATGATTGAAGGTAGAGCCAAGCCATTGCCTTTTATAAAATAAACTAGACGCAACGTACTAGAGCATAGGATAAAACACTTGATACTTGAATGATTTCATGAGCAGCATGGCATGACGTAGATGTCGATACACTTCAAGCTACAGGTTTCTATTCATTATGTACTTTGTACTTGAGGGCTCATCCGCATGAAAAATTGATTTAAAAACTATTAGGTATGTATTTAAATTGTACTCGCTCTACGACACCACACAGCCCAATCATTTTACGTGTTTATTCTTGTGTTATCTGTTTTTATTATTTTTTAAACCATTTTCAATGATTCCTTTCAGAGAAGATTATAAATAAGTGTGTTAGGACCAATTCATTATTTTCTGTGACTAAAAATTACGGCTTAAAAGGCTGTAGTTGAATGAAAGTACGTACAGGTTTGCTTATAAAATGAGCTGGCATTTTGTAGGAAGGTGCAAAGCATAATTATGATTCCTAGTCATCTGGGTTGACTAGAAAAGTTCTTTAATTACCATACATTTACCTTCAGGAGTACCTTTATTTGTGTTAGGATAGGAAGCACATTTTCAGTCAGTAAATTTGATGTAGAGCTAAATTTAAGCTTCAATTTGATCATCATAGATAGGAAAGATTCTGTTTTGTAAAACTATTACGTTTTAGTCCCTAGTTGCCAGTTTGCCCAATGGTTTTGTTTTTTTTTCTTTAGCAAATTGCGAAACGTTTTAAAAACATTGCTTAGTACTGACTACTGAACAATATTACGTAAGAACTGATCTTGTTAATCATAGTTGAAATATATTAGTAGAATTTAAGTTGCCTTAGAATCGTCTTGCCTCAAGCTCATCCGCTACTTTAGTTCGTACAGGATATGCAAATACGATTTAATGAAAAAGGCCCCTAGCTTTGATTAGTATTTATGTATGTGAGCTACTAAAGTCGGCTTAGGTAGATTTGGGCATATAGTATGTGTTGGGTTAGAAGAGAAAGTGATGATTTGCATAAACACAAGGAAGGTAACCAATCCGAACTACAAGATATGTTTATACGGAGTCTATTCTAGAGCATAAGCTAATTAACTAATACTATGAAAATCCAGCTCACGCATTATATTGTCTAATGAAAAAGGAACCTTCAATAAGTAAGTATAAACAAAGCTTAGAAATAACAGTAAGCTGATAAGATCAAACGCTACACTTTAAAAATAACAAACCCAAGCCAAGACACTTAATAATACTCGATTATAATATGCTAAAATAATTTTTTACCGTTGATATTGTATCTGTTGTCCCTGTTTTGTGTACAACGAAACTATGAATTACATAAACTTGCTAGTAAATATAAATATGCAAGTAAATTTACTCCGCCCACACCATATCTTAAATCTTACTCAATATATTCTGGAAAGTAAGCATTGTGGATGGAAATAGAACTTATAAACGTCTACCTACGAGGTCTTTCAGAATTTTAAGATAGTAAGAAAGGTGATACGGAACAAGACGCAGGGATCCCAAGACGAAATTAATTAAAGCTTTATGACTACCACAGTGTAAACAGCAATTGCCCCCAGCATCTCCTGCTATGACTAAATCCGATTTTGACTAAACGGCTTTATTAAAAATCCTGCGAAGGAGAAATTTCCTTAACTATGCTAGCTAGACGTGTTTCTTTAAATGTTTACCTTTAAAGTACTAGACGCAATCGTACTGCGTTTTATACTCAAAAAATAATTTATTTGATAAGAGAGGATAAATATGTTCAGACTTTTGGTTCATAATGTGGTCTTGCATCATAATTATACATTGCCTATTCAAGATAAACCTTTAAATCAAGTGAGTTTATTTTGCTATCTTTAGACTCAAGTTGAATAAAATACTTGGAAGTAAACCCTATTGCAGTTGACTTTTTGAAGAAGGGCAGATTGGACGTAACTAATGTAACCCAGAGGTTGACCAAACAACTTTGTAAACAGTGACGCAAAAGAGCAAAACCATCAGAAGAAGTTCTCACATGCGAAAAGGTAACTTTCTGACCAATATGATATTAAAAGATCAATAAAAAGGTTCTTTTCATGAAAAATTTACCATCTGAAGACAGAAAACTGAGAAAGTTTTCTCAATCGGGTAGCTTTACTTCGCCTTTAGTCTACATCTACACTTTAAGATTTCTTTGAAACATTTCGTCTCTCTGTACCAACCATAAGGCTGAACATCGACATCTTACACCCTCTTTGAATCAAGTATACCTTAATAAACCATATAGCGACTTTATCTAACAATCATTCTGTTGCCTCTTTAAGTCTAAATTTTCCCATAGCATGGATGTTCCTAGTTTCTTTTTGGTTTTTTAGTTTGTGGGTGTTCTTTGATGTTAGTAAGTCTGTGAGAAGATAAAAAAGTAAAACTTTGCTGCGGAAGGGATTCCCTGGAGATTAATAATGCTCTTTTATTCCTTCACTAAAAGATAAGTATATCTGGAAGTAGAAGTTAAGTACAGAGAGTGTGTACAGAAGGGTCAGACCAACTCTAGGGTAACTTCATATAAAAAGACACATAAAAAAGTCAATGAAATGAAAATGACTGAATACAGTCAAAGATTCAAGCCCTAGACTTAAGACTTGAAGAAACGGCAAAGCAAAAATGCATAAGGACCAACGACCAAACCACACACATATGGAATAAATGAAATGATATAGCGGCCGATAACAGTTCTCCTTTGGAGTAATTACATTCTACCACTAATTTACAAAACTTGTTCGCAACCTTTCTGACTGTCTGTCATTCTGATAGCAAATAATGTCTTTTTTCTACTCTTTCTTACTTTGACTCCATACATTTCCATTTTCATACAACCAAAAGAAATCCTTACTTATAATCACACAAACTTATTACCTAGACGGACAACATAGACGACAGAACAGATTAGAGATAAGCGATGATATTAGCCAAGCCGAAGCTCACAATCACAGTCATGATGTAATATATAAGTCGGTGGAAAAAATAACAAAGAAGTGGCAAAGTAAAAGTATAAGAGGTAAATGAGGTCTTTTCAAACAAATGACTCAGACAATGAGAAAGGAAGGAAATTAAGAAAAAAGTTCTGGGAGAAATTTTTCTCTGTATTTTATTTTATATAAATGCATTCCTTCATTTACCTTCTAGTTATACAGAACCAACTTTACCTTGTCTCATTAAGAGAGATATGACATCAACATTTCAAGAACAAAAATAAGATAGAATAAAAAACTTTATTTGGTTAGTTTACCAAGAAGTAGAACCCTGTCTGGTAGCATGACGGCTAAACTAATAATACGTATTATCTCTATTTCTATATTCGTTCATTATTCAGGGCCGGTAATCAAGAAGGCTATAGGTCATGCTTCATCTTATTATCATGTCTTTTATATCATGTATGAAAGAGCTTCAGATTCTTTCATACCGGTGTGACTGCGTGTGTGAGAGCTCAAAGAGCATTCTCATGTCATGATTAATTCCAATTTTTTAAATTGTGCAAAGCCTATGCCACCAATGCAATGGGAAAGATAATAGCCAAGTGGTGGTGGCTAGTGACTCCTGGTTTTAAGTATGATTGAAGTTGATGGTAAGCAGGATAGTAGGAGTTATATATGCAGTGGCAATCCAATTTGGAAAGACTGCAACTGATGATCTAAAAAATAGAGAGAGAGAGATGACGGATAAGGATGCTTCCGACAACTCTTTGGGTTATAAATTAGACGTAAAGAATAAAATGTTTGGATCATGTTCATCTATGATGGTTAATGCCTGCCGATACTTAATGGATTCCATAGGAATCTTAAAAAACCAACATAAGGAAAATAAAAATCACTGAAATAAATACCAATAAACAACAAAAGCCGCCGACTAATACACCAGAAAGCAGTTATTATCAATTGCAATAGTAATGTTGTCACTTTATGCGAGTTTTAATTTTGAGTAAACCTAACAGCTTGTAAGTTCAACTTGTTGGGATCATAGCTTGAGATCACATACAGGAACTTGGCGAACTAAACTTTTTTGGTTGCTTAAATTTTTTTAATTGCATAAAATTTTCCGTTTCAGTGAGTGACTATGATTCATATTTTAATTGTAAAAATTAGAGATATTATTGCTTTTTTAAATGTGGTCCTGAATTAAAATCAACACCAAAAAATATTGTATGCTGATAAAGATCTAGACGAAAAATTCTTTAATAAGCTATTAAGAAAATTAAATTTTTGAAATCTACTCCATGTATCTGATGTTTCTGTTGTCAATACCGTTAATGTTATTTCCGCTATGTTTGTGCACGCAGTTACTAGACAAAATCTATATGAAATTGGTTAGTACTTAATGTTTTTTATGGATTTCAGATTCTAATTTCAGAATACCAACTGGCTATCAATTGAATATTATTTTCTTGTTTGTTTGAACGGATCCTTTTTACTGCTTTGTATATGAGCTAGGACCTTAACTAAAAGCTATTAATAATTTTTTATTCAACGGTGACCTGATGTTTGCAGCAACATAGAACTATGGAACCATATTATATTATACAATCTATTGTCACCTTAATAAATATCAAATTGAATTGAATTCCATTGATTGAATTCCACATGTAAATGCCATTATGGTGATCGGATTGAAAAGGAATAATACTGTAAACCGCCTTTGCATTTTCATCAGTACAATACCCAGTCAAGATTTTATAGAAACAGGTATCCATGAAATTGTGACGGCAACAAAAAACAACTATCTACTGATTGATTTGCCATGCCATATGCCATACTTCTTACTATGCATTCAATTTCTATTGTGTCGTTTTAGTGAATAGGAGAAGTGGAGTTTGTTTCTGCACAACAAAACCATTGCCCAAGTCAACTTTACCCCTGTACTCTTTGCAAGGGTTGAACAGTCTGTGCAAAAATTTCATACGACATTTTACTAATGCATTTCACATGTTTACAGATAACTAGCCCCAAGCTGTAAATTCCGTCATAGATTAATAAATCTCAGAATTCAAGCCACGACACTAATTATTATTAACTAGGAGCCACGCTATCGTCTTAAGCTTGCAATTTCAATCGTAAGCAGATTTAACCTTTGGATTACACCGCATATGATATCGTTTGAAATACCAAGCGAGCTTTTCAACTCTTTTGTCTACACCTGATGCCGGTGTAAGGAAAATATAGGAAAGTTTAGTATAAGCAAATCCTACTTGGAATGCTTTCTCCATATATTTGATACGAGTATTGCCTGCCGATTAATGCACATTTTATTTATTCACTGCCTGTCAGTGATTTCCTTCCCTGATAGATTTATTATACCCCGCTGTGTACACACTCAAATGCTCACTTTCCCTTTCTTGGCTTTAGCTTCGGCTTAATGCAACGCAACCAATAATAATACCAAAAAACAGGATAATATTATATAATATGTAGTGGTAATATTGCACCCTATAGAAGGAAAATCCTTATGGATGGATTTAAAAGCAGTAGAACCGAAAAGTATTAAAGAGAAAAGCTCTTTTCTACATGGCGGATAAGAAACTCAATTCAGATGTTATTCGTTTCGTTCGCAGTAGCTTTTAAAACCCGATAGGGTAACATGAGTAGCCCCTCGTAAAATACTGTACTTTCATGTAATAACACTAGTTGTGGGGCTAGACCTTAGATGCTATTATTTTGTATTTGCTATTTGTACTTATAGGAATAATATTGTAGTAGTGCTATGGACAGGATAGAAAGGAGCCTCATAAAGTGGCTCAAATGCTCACTTACTCCCGTCCAATTCTCATTTCGACTTCCTGAAAACACTAGCTGCCACGAGGAAAAGCCCTCTCTCACCTCGCAATTTACCTTTATCAAACTCTAAATCCTACACCTTCAACTACAGCTAACACCAACACTGCCACAAATACTATCAACTACCACTCACTCTGCTACTACCAACATCCAACTTTCCAATTTTCTATCCAAATTTAAATCCACGTAAAAGTCAAAGTCAAAGCTTAACTTCTTCACTCTCATGGAATAACCCGAAACACTTGGGCTGTTGGTTTGACTTTTTGGTCGCTTAACTTTCACTTGAGTTTCTTTCTAGTAGGAGCAGTTAGGGGTGATACAGAGGAGATGCGAATTGCCACGTGTTACAGAATTAAACTCAGTTCCTTCAATTCGATCCGCAAACATTATTATGTTCCCTTCATCACACGATTGCTTTCCTGTATCGCTACACCATTTGCTTGCTAGATTAAGATTAGGCCTTTCACCCTATATTTGTTTTCCTTCATGTTGTTTCTACTGTGGCCACAAGACTCTCAGTATATTTAATCTTTACGGTCAATGTAATTGTTACAGTACAGGTAAAAATTGCTTTTAGAATCTATTTCCTTGCTCTATTGCGGTTTCTGGCTAATTTAGTCATAAAAATCTTGTTTTCCACCTAAAATAGAATGTATATTGTTAAAAAACTTTCATGGATTAGAAAACTCCATCTTAAATACTATCCTACAACAACGCCTACGTTTAAAGGAATAAATGTTGTTCTGAATAGCCCCCTAAGTAGTTTTTTGACAATGCTTAGATAAGGACAATAAAATTCAACCAAAATTTAAGGATACATTGTTTTTGAAATTTTTGCTTTGACACTATAAGCACCACCTATAAGGAATAATCTCTCTTCTTTCAATAATGATCACTTCGTCTCAAAGCAAAGGTTCAAAATATTAATAGCCCACGGGGTTCGAATCCAGAAAACACGGACTTTAAAACGTTTAAAAATGCATTAGTATTGGTTTATAAGGCGTTATTCCATAAAATATTCTTCATAAGGACAAAATAATTGTTTATACAATGTCACATAGCTGTCAAACGTCATTAAACCAGATCCTTTCTAGGTATTTTACGTCAAAACAATGTCGTCACCCGGCACGCCATATGTCTCTATATAAAAATAAACATTAACTTACTTCTTTGAAAGTCATTCTAACTCACCAAATAAAATTCGAATTTCTCATCCTTTTTAGACACAAAGAAATAAATTGACCAAAGCGAATTGAAATCAACTTGAATCATTCTGTAAAAATAAATACATAAATACAACATTGGAGACATTACATAAAAATCAATTTTAAGAGTGAAAGCCATGCAGTGAAGCAGTTCAATGCTATACTGCACTGCTACCTAACACTAAAATGTAAAAATTCAAGTTACTCTAATGCACGTTTTCTCCCTATGGATTTGACGATGATAAAGCAATATCAATAATATTATTATTTTTATTATATTGCTGAAGCCAATCGAATATAAAAAAAGTACGAAAGCTTATAAAAGGGCTGATCATAGCACAAAGGCTTCAGGAAATCGAATCCATCTATGCGATAAGTAAGCTCAAAAGCTCTTTATGAGTAAACTGACTCACATGCTAAAACTTGCTTTTGTACTTATTCATTGACTTTTTTTAACACTTGCTTTTAGTCTAGCGAATATCAAATCAAATTACTTGAGATACCAATTCTATATCACAATATATGTCATCACAAAAGTCTAGAAAAATTCATTACCTCTGAAGGATATTGATTGAATCATTCACACATTGAATACATTCTATATTTAGAGCTGTATAAACATGCTACATTCCATGATTTCATGAATAATGTTCTTAACAAAAATTCAGTCATTAGCTAAATTTTTCAAGCCATGCTTATGGAAACTCTTTATTAAGTAAGAGTGAATAGGATTATTTTTTTTGCAAAGCGAGGTGCTCCACAAAATTCGAAGGTGAAAAATTATTGGAAATTCCACAAGGATTTGTACCCCTTCACAGTTTTGCTCGTTCTGTAGTTGCATGACATATATGTACAACCACTTTCAATACTTTCAATTACCATATCGGAGGCACTGGGGACAAATCAGGTGAAAAAATAAATACATTAGGTTCCTTGCCTGCTCGAAATGTCACGATAAGAATCATACACATGATCCAATACATTCAATCTACTATAAATACTATGCATAAGTTAGTCTTAAAAATTGAAGATATAGGTGTATATATGGATATTAAATTGAAGATGCTTCAGATAAGTAAGTGAACTAGATACTCAACCATCGAACCACTAACTCAAGATGAGATGAGACCACACACATCACATTCACAACCCTACAAACACATGTGTTTCTATTGTATAGCATGGAAGGGTAGAGAACTAGACAGTGAAGAGTTATCCCACAGTTTCGTGATAGAAAAATTGCCGTGGTTGGAGAAAATACACAGTGTACGGTGAAAGCTTTTTCAATTTATCACCAAATTGGTTTCAAAGAAAATTCTTTTACACTGACTGATACTTTACCATACGAATACCACTACTAGTTCTTGTACGGAACAGCCATTTCTAGCATGACATTGGCAATAGCATCACTTCTTATCCAGTCACCAGTAGAAAATGTAGCTAGATAGCAGAAGAGGTAAATGTACAAGAGGAACGAGTGAAACTACACAAACCAGGAGCTTTCTCCGTCTACATTCTACACTCTGTGTAGCAGGTTAGTTGCAGTGGTATAGAAGAGTTATATGCACACAGGTCACATTTTATCTTTAGCAGCGTCAGTCATGAATAATTCGTCCCCATGAATCCAATCTCTCTATGCACACAACTTTTAGAATTTTTGCAAATGAGAAAGAAATCCCTTTGAAACTCTTAGAATAGCAAATCATCTGTCAAATAAGAAAGCTACTAACTTAACAGTCATGATACCAAGCCATCAGGGTTAACCTACATAACGTATCGCAAAGCAAAATCCAATATCCATGCGTTTTTGTTTGTTTTTAGACTTTATAAGGATGAAACATGTGGCACCCTGCCTTTGTAGTTAATACTAGAGAATATTAATTGTACGAATTAAGCATGCAGGAGTATTATTGTTATACACTTGATATATTTACATGGTTGAGGAAATTGCACGGTTTAATCATTAGACTTTGTAAGAATCAAGTGGGATTTACATTTTGGCATTTCCATTTAAAATATTAAGACTTTTATGGCGGTGTAATATACCAAATTACAACGTTACAGTTGCAATAAAAACATTCAGGAACTTTGAGACCGGAATACTCGCTTTGTAAACCAAAGGTAATACCAAGCTAACTATTACTGCCTCTACTTACTGGTTTCATTAATATGATGGACTCCCATTGTAGATTGTAGTAGTAATGTACAGGTAAAACCAAGTAAGGTTATATTACAATAGTAGAAAGTATATAGTAGTAACATAACACAGCTTACGAAACATTATTTGCTGACAAAGTACAATAACAACCCACAAAGAAGTTAAATCCCAACCGAGACTAACTACAATACAATATAAAATGCATTTAAAAGGTACTAAGAATTGCTGACAAGCCCAGGTTGAATTTTAAATAGGCACCTGGAAATGAAACTAAACGCCTTCTCGATAAAGAGAAAAGATAGGGAAAAGAGAATTCAAGCTTGGGGTAAATTATAACCTCTATATTTAACTTTTACTCGCATTCCCATAACAAGGGGAATTCCGGACACGTAAACCTCACAAATTAACAGAGTTCATAAGCAAATTAGGCAAATACGTGTGACACAGATGACTGGTTCATGTCGATAACTGTATAATAATGACACACTAATCTGAAGATTGTATCACTTGCCCTCTCTCTCTACTTACGTAATGGTATACTTGTGCGTGTTATTTATTGCAGATTGTGTTTTCTAGAGTAGCGTGGGTGAAAAATGACTATTCTATGTAAAATAAACTAAACTTAGCATTAAATACCTAATTCTCCTTTACTAATGCTTTGTATTGATAAAACTGAAAATAGAATTAATCGATGAACTTAATGCAATGTAAGATAATCCTACTTTAAAGTTTCATTGTTATCTTTCTTTGAATTCTTTGCTTTGAATGCCAATGCTTTTTCTTTTTTCTGTTAAACAGCCTCATAGCTCCCTAAGAATGTCGAGATTTATTGAACTTTTGAAATAGAATTAAGACTTGGACCATTCGTCTCGAAGCTATTTTTAGTTATCAATGAGGCGAATTCTTTTCAAAAAGTAACTTATTTATTTTTGGACATTGTTTTGAAGTAACACTACCTGTTTACACTTACTTAGAGAGAAAGCTCATCTAATGGTAACTAGATAAACGTTACATAAAATTAAACCTCGATATGCAAAAGTGGGAACAAAAGCTTTTTCTAAGGGGATCAGGCAATGGGTACGTGTATACTGCTCTTAAGATGGAAATGATGAAAACGTGCTGAACCATTATTTAATCATCACCCATCGGGCAAGTTTGGAAATCATCCCTTTATAATTAGATAAAACCTGCACAAGCTTTCCACGGTTGTCCTTTGAGTAGAGGCAGCTTTGTTCCCACAGTAGACAAATTATTCACTCATTTATGTACCCATAGATATGATATTCAATTTCATTGATATTAAGAGTATATGCCAAGTGCAAGCAATCCTTAATATTAACTTATATTAATAACATTAATACCCATTGCATAACTGCATCCTAGTGATGAAAATGATACACTGATCTAGTTAATAGTTAAGTATTTCCTAAAAGTAGGTACAAAGTGCATCAAGTCCTATCCCTCCCTCCGGAACTAAGGAATCCGAAACCCGTCATAGTACTTGCCGTAGAGGAAAGCTTTTCATAAGCCATCAGGGAGAGTTTAAGCAATTGTGTAATATAATAATATATTTCGTATACAAACTTTTCTTCACATTTACTTCCATATTTTTCTGTATATATATTATGTCCTTATTCCAAGTGTTTATTATCATAGTCACATCTATATACTATATTATTATTATACAGACATAATAACTGCTACTATATGTTTTATAAAGCTATGATGCATAGAAATCCTTGGGAAATGACCTTATTTTCAGACTTATCGTATTCAAGATGAAAAAGAGTAGCTGGATAATCTCAAGGAAGTACTGTGTGCTGCTTCTTATACCTAAGATTCACTTATACATACGTTGCAGACAGTACTATTTCAGTAGCTGTAGCAATCTTTATCTTTCTATCTATCTTGGTGACATGACGCCAACGAAGTCCAGTAAAACTTTCCAAATAAATAAACCAAAAAATAAAAAAAATTAAAGGAAAGAGATGCTGCTGGCTTGAAAAAATATATATTTATATAGGAGAGGATCAAAAGAGAAAACAAAGATGAGAGAAAGGTAATCTAATGGAACCACCCACAACTATACACCTTGGGTACTACGTAAAGAAAGTCAGATACTACTGGACTAGACAGTGCAAGGTAAGTAGAAGCTACTTTTAGCTGGTGTCACAGCACAGTGGCTTATTTATCTTGTATATAAAACAGTGAAACTAAACCTATTTATTTTTCTCTTAATATTTCTCCATTTCTACTTCATCCTACCCTCTGATACAAAGAAATAATAATGATAACCTAGATTTCTGCTGGTTAAGACAAACCGAGGAGATGAGGTAAGAAAGAGAAAGCTTGACGAGGAAGAAGAAACGGCCAAGAGAAACCCCACGTTCATCTAAAGTCTAAAGGAATTATTATCGGGTGGATGGGTGGTTACTGATATTACCTATTTATTACTATAACTATTACTACTGTTACTATTATTATTATTATTATTATTTTTGTTGTGTGTTTTGGAGAAATCATATAATTTTTCCACTACCAGTCCGTTGTCAGAACGGAGCTAGGGTGAAAAAACACTGGAATGATACCATGTGAAAAAGTTAAACCTGGTAACTGACCAGTAAGTAATAACTTGTACTAGTTATAGATGATAGATTCTACTAGTTATACTACGTAAGTGATGTAGCATAGTAGCTGGTAAAGTTCTGGAAGATAATAGCTGTCGTATTGTATACAAAATAGTCGTGGAGTGGCAGTTTTTGTAGTGGCAGCGAAAGGATGGACAGTGAGAGAAATATATTACCAAAATGTATATAACAGGTAGAAAGAAAGCTAGGAAATCCATTTACTTCCTCTTCTTTCTTTGTTATCTCCACAAAACCTGTCAGTAGGTTTTTAATATGTAATAATAATAATGATACCAAAGAGGGCTTAGAGAGAGAACAGAAGGCAATGGAAACGGATGCTATCTAGTTGACAGAATGAAGTTATCAAAGGTAGCTTATGAGAATCTGACACACCGAAATGAAAACGGACTTAACCAGACTTACTGGGTTTCTGTACGCGAAGTAGAATTAAGATTTTCATCGGTGAAAAATGAAGCAAAAAAGGCTATAAGTGGCAATTTTGGCATTCATTGTGCCCATTACATCTGATTTTGTTACTTAAACCTGCTCAGAAAACGTTAGATTTGATTTATAGATTTAAAAATTTGCCTCTCGTGAAAATTATCAGAAGAGAAAGTAACGAAGAAAAGAGAAACTTTTTCATAATCAAAAAGTGTGTATACTTAGACTCTAGGAAATAGATCGTTCACTTACCGAGCCACCTTGATTAATAGGAATGCGATCGGGTTGAGCACGTTCAAAACTAATGCATTCTTGGCCTGAGCCGAATGCCAACCATCGGGGTGACGTTGACATAGGTGAACTCGACAGTGCCTTTTTGCACGCTCCTCTCACGGTACATCTGAAATGACAAAATATATCATACATTGTAGGTATAAATGGTAATATAATGAACTCACGAATGCGTATAGTTATTTCTTGAATTCAAACTCTAAACAAGAATTAATGGATTTTGTATGGTCTTTGCATTTGTTTGCTTTGTTTGCATGATTTGCATTTGTTTAGATCATAGTGATATCTTAAATCAGTGAAACTCTACAGTGAGAGTATTTGAAGTACATTTTCAATTACAAAGAAATTGGTATATGATACTACTTCGCAGAACCTACATTTCTAATAGTATTGACTCGAATTGGTCTTGAACGACTTTCTGAACCCTTATTTAAAAACCATTTCAAACTACTTTCACCATATCCCTATGTGGTTGACCACAGCCCAACTAAAATGCAACATCCCGCTGACCTCCATACATGACCCATAAGCACATTGCATTTGCTTCAAACTGTAATAAATCCTCTGCGACTCTCAACACCTAAAAAAAACTACGTATCACAAAATCCTCATAAGAAAGTGCAGTGTGGCGCATTTCACAGAGAAAATAGCAAGTTATTTACCAAGAACTTTTTGTTCAGGATCGAAACAGTTGACAAGAAACATGACACATGACGTAAATACTACTTGTCTGAGAAAAGTCAAGTAAAAAAATTTGAGAGAAATGGAATTCACACTGTCATACTACTACAATACTACTACTGCCGCTTCTCCTATTCTGTTTTATATTAAAGATGTCGTCCTACATTCTGCTTTTGCAGGATGTTCTTAAAAACCATGAGAAAAAATCAAGACATTCAGACATACATTTGTTAAGACAAAAGAAAAAAATAAATATAGTTGATATTAAAGACGAGAAGTTGGGATCCCAAAAAAAAAATCTGCATTCTTATTCTTTAGCTAGAGTATTTTTTCATAATTTAACATTCTGTGACACAAACCTGAGAAAATACTTTTTGAAGTTTTTCACTCTATAGAAACCGTCAGGTAGCCACCGAAAAAGAAAAAAAAACATGAGATAGTTCATTCTAATTTCATTCGTTTTGTAATTGGGAGTTCATTTTTAGTTGATATGCCGTCGGAAAACCCATGAAGCAGAAAATTTTGGAATATTCGCTGTAACAAGCAAACCTCGTTCATTTTGCCTAATTAAACGCCTGTCACTAATCATTATCACGCCGATTTAGGTAGACAACTACCTTGGAATACGAATGACTGAAAATGCATCCATTCTTCGGTTCATGCACATTCACTCACACACATAAGGCACAAAACCAAAACCCTTCTAAAACCTAATTCAACGAGAAATTCAACATAGTTTACCAGCCAGCTACCCTGTCTATCTTTGGTTGTCTGTCTGTTGTACATTTGTTTCCGGTATTTCGACAATTGGGGCTCGTTCCAATTATCTAAAATAATCAGCTGGCAAAAGCACATCGGAAAACGCCTTTGTTCAACACGAAATGACTTCATTCTATTCGAATAATGAATCGTGTAGCTGGGCTACGCGTGGTTGGATTTGCATTCATTTCAATGGCCAAGTTCCTAGAAAGAAACATTTTCTCCTTTTGTATTATCTAATACATCTATTTCGGATCGGAAGTAGTTGCCGGCCGCGGCTTCTCTACTCTAATTACATTTTAGAAATCAGCCAGTAGCATAACTTGGCAATTAAGGTTTATATATACAGAGCAGAGACATACACGTGAAGTCTAAATTTCGATATCAGATTGATATGAACCCTAAAATTTCAATATGCAAATTTTGAAATCCTCTCGTATATCCAAGCAAATAGTCTTTATTTCCCAATTAAGGTAAGCAAATATTCCTCCTCGGGACATAACTAACCCGATAAGAACATAACCCAAAAAGGATGTTTATCTCTGCCAATTAATTCTTAGTCACTCAACCTGCAACCTGTCACCTGTCTCTGCTCATACTAATTTCTGACTCAAAACAACTTCATCTGATATTAACACTCCAACACCTGTCCTTAAGAGAAGGGGGATTCTTCAATACAATATTGTTGAATTTGAAAACATTTTTTTGTTTCTTAATAAATTACCATTACAGTTTATTCACATTTCAAATAACCTTTTGCAACTTTTTATTCCATTTTAATCACACATTACAATGCATACACTTAAATAAATAACAACTAAAGCAACTGATTACCTCTCTCATTCACATTTGTCTGTCTTTAGTCAGCCGTTTTCGTGATAATCACTCATCATTATGCTCTAAAGCAAATCTTAATTAAACTCTTTGAGCCTTCTTTCTTTCTCTTTAATTCTCTCAATGAAAAAGGACAAGAAACATTTATTCGATTTGAGTTAAACCCTTTACTGCCTTTTCTAAATTTTGTATACAACTAGAAACAAATGAGATTAATTAGTGGATGCATTCTCTTAAAATTTATACTATATCACTTTACTTCGACTTGGAAGACTTATAGACTTAAAGTAACGCAAAGAAGTACATTCGAAGTCATGACTTGACTAAAGGCCTTAGTAGCCTGTCTGAACAAATATTAATTTGTTTGAGTTTAAGGGAATGGAATAATCCTTTCTGAAGATAAGAAATTATGTATAGAATAAAATAATATAATAATAATCAGTATTAATCAGTCATATTAAGGCTATTAATCCAATAAGGAGAGCATTTAAGCAAGTTATGTCATTTGCCTTCATTCCTAGTCCTTGATTCATTGCTTGTTTCCTTCCTCTCTATTGAAAGTAGACAAGGGAGGAGAAGGATAAGATTCAAAGAATTATAAGGACTTAAAACAATTCTCTCATTTTAGTTCGTGCTCATCTGTTCATCCCAATTCTAATATTCTGAATCCATGATGATGGAACCTTTTACTTCAAACTTCAATTTACTTACTTGGTGGTCTACTTTGCTTATAGAACAACCCAAGGTGGTCGTTTCTTCTTAATGATTCTGCTTACCAGGTTTTCAGCTCTTAAAGGGCATGATGATTTGATAATATGAATTAATGGTAAAATGTCATTCCCTTTTATGCATATCTCAATGAAGAAACCAGCCATTTCGAACCCTAGACTAATTTTTATTGCTGTTTTCAGCCCTGAATAGGAATTAGTTTTTTTTATAAATATTTTATCATCTGTAGCTCATGAATGAATTCGCTTAGAAATAAATCCTCGTAATCTAGGTACCGAAGTGTTTTATTTATTCTTACAACCACAACTTCGATCCTCAGTTCTTCACTTATGTGAATTATGGTTTACATTTGCCAATATTTGTCATCGTCAACCCTCAAATCTCAACTATACTATGTAAATATATCTATGACGTAAATTTTGGTACTCGTAGGAATTAGGAATAAGTATACGCATTAAAACGTCGATTTGAGCCTTGTATGCTAACAAGAGGCAAATATCGGAATAAATGAGGTAGTATTGCACTGGTACCATATCTATTTTATACGAATGAGATGATGATAAAATGATTCAAAAGATACAAAAATGAATTGCAGGGTAGATTTGTAAAGGAGCCAGGATTAATCCGATTGATGATATCATCAGCCGAAATGCAATTTAATCTAATCCTATCTCAAAGTCCTCTGCTATATTATTAAGTAGAATACAATGAAAGTAGAGAACACAGGCCGTGGTCTCTTATTCCTCTACTACTTTACGAATTCACGATAAAAGACTCAACTTTGCTCGCTCATCAATTCGACCATAATAATATTCATTCATTCGCCCTCAAAGTCTCGGATTGGACTATATATGGAAACAGTTTTTGGGGATTGAATCGTCTATCTCATATGGTTGGACTTTAATACTTCTTTAAGAATTGTTAACTCGTATTCTGTATCCAATCCAATTGTCTGCCTTTCAAATGCAGACAAAGGACCATCTCAAAAAGTCCTGAGCCAGATCTAGATATTATTATTATTATCATTATTATTATTAGATACGAAGATACAAGTCAACTTTCAGTTGATTGAGAGGAATTCGGCAAAAAGCAATCTGCAGAAGGATGTACAGATGCACACATCAAGGGGATGACGATCCTAATACGCAATAATACTTGAAATGAATAGAGTGTATAATATTATGTATGTGAATAGTTGGAAAAAATGAACCTTAAATCCTATAGTAAGGCAATTCCAGTCAATGGGTCTGCCAATAATAATATGACGATTTATGGTTATTACGGATGGAAGATGAAGATTTGCTTACGAAATTGATCTGAAGTAGGCAAAATCAAAATGATAGGGGCAGATGGGTGAAAAATACTAGAAAATGAAATAGAAAATATGATATGCTCATAATATTGCTACCATGCAACCAATTGCTTCAAAATAAGATTTATTTGTTGCCCTCGTGTAATGATGCAACGCAAGCTGACAAGAAGACTGCAGTCAGTGCCCATTTTGTAATAAAATGTAGTCAAACAAATTGACACAATTACTGACAGTCCATTTGGGCTAATAAATTCGCAACTTGATCGTGAAGACTTACTTATCTGAAATCGGGGCAAAAACTCTAAATGCAATAAAGGCACTTGCACTTGTACCAAATTGTCAAATTAAGAAAGAGTTAAAATAGAAAAAAATCAAATGCACGGTAATTTACTGTACTGCTCAGTAAATAAGTAACTTTAAGAGCTTTTTATTGACCCTTTTAACTATAATTACGAACATTTACGGTAATCAGCTTCCTGACTGGAGACTGGGATACAAATAAATTTCGTGTGGCTTTGCTACGAAAAATAAACACATTACGGTTAACTGTGAATGCCTTATGGAAAAGTAACCAATAAGAAGCATGTCAGAAGTGTTTATTATTATCAAAACCTTCAAATCAAGCTATCTTGGATGATCGCACGGCGTCTTTCACTTTTGTCTTTTACTAACCGATATTTGTCTTTCTGTGCCACACTAAACTCATTATCTCACTCCAGTTAAGGAAGACCGCTTTGCAAGGAAGTAGTGTGCCTGAGGTTCACTTAATAGATAAAACTCAGAGACACATCCGGCAATTTTTATTCCCTACTTGTGTACACACATAAAGAGATCTTTGAGGCATTGCAAATTGCAAATGTGTCCACCAGTTTTGTCTATTATCTGAAACTCAGGGTCAGGCCTAGTAACTTAGATAAACTAAAATAAACAAAAACAATATGCCTCCGTAGTTTGAAGTATATCCCATTTCATACCCTATTCCCAGACCTGCAATTAGGTTTCGAAACCAAACCGCTGAGAACTGCTTGGCCTAGTCCCCTCTGGAGAGAATAGGTAATCATTCAGGAGCAATGTCTTGTACTTTCTACCATACTTATTGAATAATGTATTCCACAACATGATACCCGACTGTCTACGTATTCATCTATAGTTACAGAATAAGCACCACGACGAATAACTTTCTTGCAAACATGACCCATGAGTATTTTTCTACCCACCGCATTCTTCCGTCACTTTTTTACGGGCTTCGAATAGAATATCAATGAATTTTCAACGCAGGCATAACGTTCCAATTCCATGTACATCTTTCCTATGCCATCTTCACAAAGAGTATTATTATATGAGCCCTTGTATCAAATACCAAGCATCTGTTTCATTATTATTAATAATAGCAATTCAAGTAAAGCTACAAGAGAGATAATTTGTATGAGCATCAGACTAAAAAAGGAAAGATTTTTTAACCCAAACTCTTTTATCATGGCGAGAGATTCACCTGACGAAGGGCAAAGGTTTTTTAAGTCACATCAAATCTAGTTCATATTATACTTCGAATGAATAAATCATCTAAACTATACAGTGGAAATTTTCGAGGCTTCCTCTGGTGTTTAAAGCGGGGCTGGACAGGGTAGACAGAGCCGCTACACGACATAGAGAAGGATAAAGCTTTTCCTCACACCCAAGC
>JAQGBU010000577.1:0-23860 GCA_034698605.1 Isotoma decorata
CGTTTTTCAAAATTCTGAACATCCAAAAAATAGATAATTTTATTATCTATCGAATGATATAACTTTTGTTTTCCTATTTTCTATATCACCGGAGAAATAGGAGCTTGAAGTTAACATTGCGGCCTTATGGGAGCTAATTATGACGAACTCCCCCTTAGGAAGGAGTTTATCAAAAAGTTGCTTAAGCATACCCTTAAGAAATACACTTTAAGATATTCTTATATTGACTAAGATTCTTTCTAGATATCTTCCCAATTTTCCTTGCTATTGCACAATCCTATAACATTCTTAATATTGTGAATTAATATAGGAGAAGAATGATAACTCTGAGTGATGGATCTTCGTCTTGAGTGAAATATAAAAAGGGAGCCGCTGGATGAGAAGGCACTTCTATAAAGCATTTTTATCGACTCGCCCTACTCAAGTCAACAACTTCATATTGTGCTAGCAAACATCTAAGTGTTCTTCTTGTCACTTTTGATTTCCTCCGTATTCTCTGCCATATTTTGTCCCTTTACATTCACCCATGGAATAATACACACTGCCTAGTTAATTTCTACAAATATCATTCGTACAAATAAAGTCTTAATATAATCCTTTGCACCTTAATTTTAATGAATTTTTTAACGGTCATTCCATCCTAAATGTACATGGCTCACTTGACAAACATCAATTAGTAGGTGCTTCTAGCAACTTGTAATTTTAAAGACAAACCACCTCATCCATTAAAAGATATAATACCAAACATGAACATTAATGGTTTATTCAGGTAGTCGTTAATAGTGTTCACTATTAATATTTGCAAATATTATTTGAAAATATTATTATTATCTAACTTATTAAATCGGTAGTAATGTTAATCTCGGTATGACTTTACGCTTCAAATTACTCGCTATTACAGACTATATGTTATCTCTACTAGGGGATATCATTATAAATCATGATTTTGAATTTATACCTATTATACCTAAATGCATAAATATAATGTATAGTAGTAGTGCATGGTATAAAATCATTTTATCATGTGGATCCATGTCTTAATGACATAACAAGGTTTTATTAATACCTTTGGTCATGTCGATGTAAGCCATAATGAGCTGATGAGTATTTACTACTACTGGTGTAAAACATGCAAGGAGACATAGACAGGATGCGCAAATGAGCTCGTTACTTGTGGGTAATGAAATAGTTGGATAGATAATAGTTTGCTGATGAGTGAATTGATATGCGAATCCTAATGAGTGCTGATGGAAGAACACACCAACACTTCAACCCTGGAGGAGATTAAGAAGCCTTTCTAATGAAATCCCTAAATATTTGACACGCCTTTACCTAGCACCCTCACCTATGAGCTTGCCCCAAAATTATAGAAAAAAAACTTTTACATCCCTTCCTTTCTTCCTCCCCATCATCATTGAGCTTTTGAAGCTTTAAAAGATTATTTTTAGTTAATGCTTATTCATAGCCTAGTGTTTAATAAAAAAATAACTAAATATTGTAATAATAATGATATTCATATAATAATAAAAACATCTATAACTTAAAGACTTGGGTTTCACTTTTTCTTAGACATGACAATCTATCATCTCATATTAACCAACCTGGTTTATTGTTCAGTTAAATGACAACTCATTCTGGACCAAGTTAACCGTGCTCTTATCACCCGGTGCGGATTATTCTTACCAAGTAATTAAATACTTTAAAACAACTTACAAAGCCATGTTTATCTGAAATATTATTGGTCAACTTCAGTTTGTGAAATGAGACTACTTTTTGCATCCATTGTTCTCCCGTGGACGGTGAGTCCGGATGAATGTACATTCTCTTGGGCATTTCAGGATCCGCTTTACCCGCAACCATCCATCTACTGCAAAGATATCAACCACATTGACAAATTAACATAATTAGTATATTCTGTGTAAATATAAATCCCACCAGGTTTTCCCTGACTTCAGCAAAAAATATAAAGCCATAGTTGCATTTTCATTGTGCCATTCATGTAATTATAACCTAGGAACATGAGCCCCTCAAGCGATTCATTATTATTATTGAATATGTAACATCCAATCCTGCGTGTTTGGTCTTATTAGACAGAACCTCTGACATATACACACGGGGTGATTTCCAGCTTGTCAGGTCTTTTTCTACACTACCTTTTATCATTGAATAGAGCTTATGTGTGGCAAGTCAAGCTCCATATAGAAGTTAAGTTTTACTAATAAGTTAATGTTCTAGTATGGTTGGTAAAGCACCTGTACACCTTAGTTGTCTCTCTTCCAGTCTATTTCTATATACGTGCCTAATCGTATTACATAATAAGTAATAATAACTAATGGTTGAATGATGTGTAGCACCTCCAATGCTAACCTGTAATAACACTGACACTCGCCTTTTGTCTGCTAATCACTAGAAGAGTCAAATAATTAGCAGGATCAGTGATCACCTAAATTAGACGCGTGATAAAGACATGTAACCCTGACTTTTGAAACTAATTACCTGTAGTTTCATCACTTCCTTCCACCAACTGTTTACACCTCCTCAGTCACTCATTCATTACTTATGTCTATTCCCTAATTAAAAATTATTTCATGAATAGCTGCACATAATATAGATAATGCAATTATTACACTCTGGATGAACATTAGTCTCATACCTTTTCTATAAAAACTACTACATTTGGTAAATACTGTAGCCTCTAAAGGATAAAATTTTACCCTTTTATACAAGTTGAGTTAATATAATATCTATATCTCGCTCTTTATTCACAAAAATAATAGTTTTAGTTTCAAGCTTGTTTTTTTCAGTAGAATTTCTTCATGAATACAGTAATAGATAGCAAGTAGGCGAATGCAGTGTGCGGCACATCAAACAAATTGTCTAATCCTTATTTCTTGAATCTCAAGTTAATTTGCTACATTTGGCCAAAGCTCATTCAATTTATTAAATGATGCATTTTTTTACATTTAAAATCCCAAGACTTGAATATAATCAACAGCCCACTATTAAACTGCTTAAATATGTTATCCTGTGTTATGCCATGCTTTGGCTCATCTTCAGTCAACCAAAACTCAAAATATACACAAAGGTATATCCATCTACAAAATTGATGAACCTAGTTCAGTCTTAAATATTTCTATTAATCCACAACACACACATACACACAGTTCAATTAAATGTGCTCATTTGTTTTAATACTAAACTTCATAAAAATCCTTTTTAAGACAGATGATAATAAAATCATAAAAACACAAACCTGTTATGGAACTTATATCTGTAGTCGTCAGCGGCTACGATGTCCAGAAGGAGAATATATTTGGCCTTTGGGTCAAGTCCAGATACTCGGAACTTCATCTGAGGAAACATTTGCCTGCCGACACAGAAAAAAAACATTATCATTTAAATCATGAACGAACACATGGCATTATTATTATCGCGTTGGGCATTAAAAACATGATGGATCTGCTTCTATTTTTCTAATCAAATCAAATAACTAATTCAGTCCTTCTCTCTCGACAAACTTTTACACACCAAGAAATTACTGAACATTAGGGGTTCGTACCAAAGGCAATGTTTGCTTCTCATCCTCTTACAAATAAATACATAAAGACACACTCATAAAATCTGTTCTTTTGAGATAACAAGGTGAGAGGTTTCTTATTTACTCATGTGTTCACTATGAATGGAATACAAAGTGATACAAATGTTGCAAATGTTTCTAATCTCTTAATACTATTACTTTAATTATTTTACCAGCAGCCCTCCATTTACATCTCACAGACTTAGGGGCTCCCGGGGACAACGATCCTAGGTGTATGTAGTGACGGGCTGTCTGCAAAAACTTTCAAGATAATTTTGCATTGCAAGAGATAAGCTATGATGGTTTACTAGTGGCCAATTTATTTTTCATAATTTGATAACTGCATGTATTAATAAATATACGGTTATTTCATTTTTCGGGCTGTACAACTTATATTAGGCTATTTGTACATTAAACATTAACTTTAAAGAGTAAAGTACAAAGTGCCTATGCTTTTATTTAATACAACTTTTAATAAGCTATTTTACCCCTTTTTAGTGAGTAGTGAGCCTAGTAGGAGTTTTATGTTGCGTGTATGACAAGATGACAAGGAACTAACCCAAGATTTTAGAAATAAATATTACCGAGTTTTTAAGTTTTATTTCTCCCATTGGTATTTTTACTTTATTATAGTCTTTCCCATTCTCGTTTGTCAACTTTTACTCTTACACGTAATAACAATAAGGGAGTCTCAAGGTGTAGAATAAACTAAAGGAGAGAATCTCTTCTTATCCTGAACCAAGATCTTGCCAACTTTTTCCAACTCAAACAAACTTAACTAGCCAACCAACCATTTACCTTATTACCATTTCCATTGTCACTTCATTCATCTAGTAGTGAGGAAAATTTATGATTTTTCCTTCTTTCCATCCATTCCATTATTACATTAGCTACATAATCAAACTGAAAGACAACCTTTGTTTGCTTTTGTATTCAATCCCTACTACCTAGTTGTTTTGGTCTGTCGCTGAAAGTGCCAAAAGCCGAGTTAGCTATGGTGTGGAATTCGTACATACATATTTATACAAGAATGGAATGAGTTTTCTTGAGAAAATAAAAGTCGCGTAATCTTATTGGTGTCTAGCTGTTAGTAGTTGGGTGTTTAAATGTACGAATGAGCACCTTCACATAAATTTTATGCTAAATATGCAGTTACGTTTTAAACTTTAAGACAAAATTTATATTACCTCTTATATTATGGTCAAATTCACTCATACATACGTGGTAATCTTCACCTCACAATTGAGAAATATATATGGTAATAAATGAAAGGTCTCAGGTGTCTTAAAAATTTTACAAGCATAGGAATAATAATAATTACACGAGTTTTTTTATACTACAAATTAGTGGTAAAAAACATTTACTTCAAAATGTTAAGAATGCATTCATACTATGATTCTCTGGAGAAGTAAAGAATTTAAAGATAAAAGTACAAAGTACAAAGACAAAACTAACCTAAACCTTAGTAGTACATAAAATGCAAGAAAAAAGTCAGGAGTGATAATAGTATTATGTTTTCCCCAAGACTGGTAATAATATCACATCAGATCGAGTATCATATCAACATGACACGATACACACAGATGCTCCTGTGATAAGAATTAGGCCGGAAACTCAAGAAAGCGAATAAAAAGGTGGGCAGGCAGGGCGTTTAAAATTTTAAAAGAGTGAGAAAGAAGTCAAGTCTAGATAAAATGAGTATAAAAAACCCCTCCAACATAAAAGACTATGTAAGTTCAACCATTTTAAAAAGGATGAGTTGCTTGTTGGTGGTGGTGGAACGATTACAATTTTTACAGGATAAACATACAATGATACAAGATCCAAGATATGAATAATAAATAGAACATGAATCGTCCTAACTAGAATTAAATAATAAAGTGAACCTGAGCTAATAACTTGAGTAAGTAGTAAAATAATAATGATAATACTAATTGTAATTGTAATGTTTGAGTGGATCTTTGGGCATAGTAAAACAATGGACATAAGGATGAGACAAGAACGGAGTGCTAATGAGATTATTTATAGTAAGGCGTGCCGTCGGGGATGTCTAAAACATTGGTGCATAATGAATGGGCGTTTTATACTTAGCATTCCCTATCATGCCATGTCACAGTCACATACTACATTGACATCACCATCATCATCATCATCATCGTCACATGATGATACAAGGGAAAGAAGAGACCCAGCAGTTGGCATTTTATTTTATTTGACTATTCCATTTCGCCACAAAGAGACACTTATTTATTCATGCATGTTCAAATGTTCACTCACTCAGCAGTTACCATCAAGAAGAACCGAACCTACTGATCATCTTCTTATAATTTTATATCTCATATCATCATCATCATCTCTATTTTACTTTTATATTCATCTAACTCACTCCACTTTGCTTTGTGTCCTGCCGTTCCCTTATATTTAATACTTAATAATTTTATATCTATTAATTTATTCACTTAACCGCATATCGTCTACTTTAAGACAGACAATAAGAATAATATGTAATAATATTATATTTTTTTCTTGGTTCCATTCCTCAGTATAAAAAAACGATTTGATCTCATCGCCACATGACATTAACTTGCTGAGCTATTGCTTACTTTAAAATTGTTATAAAATGTAACTTCTACAAGGATGAACTATTCCTACATGATGATGATGATGTGTACTACTAGGACTATTACTGGGGTTTTTTTAATATAAAAGTTATGCTTAGCTCATGAATTCAATTCACTCTGTATCACAAACATTTTGCAGAGTTGAGATGGAAGTTTGCAGCTTATAATATAGTATTTATTTACATCAAGATTCCTATTATTATTATTCTCTTTCCTCCTTATCCACCTTTAGTGACTTGTCTCCCAACCAAATTATAAGAGTAGCATCAGGTCATTGAATCAGAACAGTTAAAAAACTTCCTAACAGCAGCCATTCTCGTAATAAGAAGGAAAAAGTACGTAGTACATTGTAAGGGATTTCGTAATAATAATATTAAGATTATTATTATTCTTTTAAAAAACCGTCATCATGACTAGACGGCTTGATCAAGAGAACTTTTTCCTTCTCACCGCAACAACAACCTAAACATGATCATCCTTACCATCATCATCTTCATTAATCTAACAATATAAATCCATTCTAATTCCTTTTGTATCTAGTGCAATAATAAAATACAATGGCAATTCTAACATCATCATAATATAATAATATTGTAGTCAAAGGACTATCATCATCATCATCATTCATCTCATTTCATCATCATCACCATTATATCCTGATTTTCCTAATGTTCTTTACATTATTACTAATGCTCTAATACGTGCATACAAGCTCATGATTAAGTGTCTAAATCGCACTCATTCCTTGACTTACTTTGCAGAGTTAGCCCTTCATTTAAACCAATTTATTGTTTGTATTATATTTTTTGTCCCAAGTCACTAGGCAGTCATTTCGGCTCGATTCACAATCGAAAAAAGACGCAGTCATTTCTAAATTCAGTTGAGAGTCGTCAATTATTTCAATAATAGAATAGAAATATAGCAAGTATAACCTAACCGTAGTTTATTATTAAATCATATTCTCTCGACTCATCTTAGATACTTTGATCATAAATTGTCTTTATTTAACTCGCCAACTCTATCTGCTTTACTCTTATTGGATGGCCTAAAGGCAAAGGTTTTAACTCCCTTTGCTATTTTCAAGCATACAATAATAGTACAAGAGTGTACGTCATCGACAGGTCGGCCCAAATGGATCTCTTATTCTTATTAGGCTAGTTGAAAAATCTAGGAGTAATCTGTCTGAAGATAAATGTCAACACTAAATAAATCAGAAGCCAAAAGAGTATGCATTACTAAAGCCTTTGTTCTTTCAAAAAAAATAAACCAGCAAAGGTGACTACAATCACATCTTGCAAACAAATAATAGCCATTTTTATCACTCGTCTTTTCATCTCTTTTCTTTCAGGTACTAAAAGGCTTTTTTCTTATCATATCAAAAATATACCTTTTCTTTAAAATCACTTTTGAACCTGAAAAATCAATCACCATATCCATTTCGTATCTCATATCGTGAACTAACTCACTTAAATATTTTCAAAACAATAATTAGCAAACAACTTTAAGTACCAAACTCATAAAAATAAACACTTGAGTAATCACAAACATTTTTAAAACTAAAAGCAGCAATGATGTAAAAAACTGTGATTATGATTATGACCTCTAACTAACTCATAAACAAATCTCCTATGATTAGTTGCATGGTGACATGCCAATAGGACAAGAATACGGTAAACCCTCCATACCACCACCACGGTTATTATCATCAATCATCATCCACAAGCTTACTAGAGATTTAACAGAAAATCCTTCTGGAAGTTTCATGGATCATCAAATCGGAAATTTTTCCCTGGAATAATACATTTCATCTTTCGATTTCCTACCTATATATTGAGACAACCTGGAGACTGGAAAAATAGAAAAATCTCATCCCCCTCCTATAATATCATTATTATAATCTGTCATGTTCTTAAATATGCGATAGCCCCGAATGAACATACTGACCCAAAGAAAAAAGATTGCATTACATTCATTTTAAAGGAAAAGAAGAGATACCTTAGGTTAATCATTGATGGACTGAAGGGACTGATAGACAGTTAAGCAGCCTTGTCAAAAAGATAAAACTAAGTGGTTATGGCAAGCATGATTTCAGTTCAGAAGATTTCAAGCAAAATTCAAAACCAAGTTTACCCTTGAGCTAAGAAGAAGGACTTGAGCTGATAGTGATGCATATAGAAACCCTGAAGATGAACATGAAGAATCGCTTTTCCTTTCCGTAGAATCTTCTTCATCTTCAGTAGTTTGGTAAAATCTAGAATAGGAGGTCTCTCTCAATTGCGGCATGTTTGTCCATATTAAAGCTATACGGGCTTGAAGAAGATTATGAAGATGAAACTTGGATTTTACTCACAAGTTTTATTATTATTATTTTCTAGGGGTTCTTCATGTGGTAAAAACCCAAATAGCGCGGTCAGACACCCTTGTGTCTGTGTGTTTTTCTATCCAAATTGGGTTCATCCTTTTGGGATGCAACGAACCGGAAGAATCTGAGGGCGCCGTAAGAGCTGACAAAACTCAAGGAAAACAATGCCAGGGTGAGATACTCCTCTGATACACTTCAACCCATCATCCTTCAATGCTACTTATTCAGTCCTAATTGTCTGACAACCATCGCATCATATCATCTCTTTTCCACCTTCCCTACTATCTAATGCCTTAAACCAGTAAATACTAAAGGTTAATAGTGGCAATAATGCACATCCATCTGCTCCTTCCCTTCTCTGCACTAACATCCCTTGAAATTTAAACCCGTATTGTTTTACCTTAAATTCATGACCCTTGATGAATTCACTCCTACCTTCCTATTTAGCCATGTACCTCTTTTTTAACGGTGTGTAAGGGTCCAAACCAAGCTTTTGTGTTTAAGATAGATTAATCCTTGGAAAAAAGTTGCGTGAACTTATTAGTGTCAGCTTTACGTAACAGGGGTGTACATTTTTTATACAAATTTGAACTTAATCAAACCCAAGTAGTTCTACACTAGAGTCATACAACATAATTTTATGATTTGAAATAGCTGTTGTAATTGGGATAAGTTTGAAATTTACTTTTGTTTCATTATGTTTGAATACTTGAAATGATGGAGGACCATACGACATTAAAAAACATATAGATATCATATATTCAAACGTTATATTGTTTTGTTCATTGTTTCATTTCGGTAGGAACATTATAAATAAATTCGGATGAAAGAAAGACAGAATAACATTTATTATTATTCCGAAGTATTTGAAACCAAAAAACATAAATGTGATTTTCTACTCCAATCTCTTACTACTCAATTCACAAGGGTCCGGTAAATAATAAGGAGTGAAACCACTATCAAAGTATGCATATCGTAGTACAAATCTAATCTAAAATGTGGTAGCAGTGCGAACACTGACAATAGTTCAATCAAAAAAGGGGAACGATTATAATCCTTCAGTACCACAGTTCATGTTCTCATTATTGTAGTAGTTGTAGTAAAAACAGAGTAGTACCCTCTGATATCAAAAGGCTTTTTAGCCATTGGCATTGAAAATATGGTCGGGAACTGAAAGAGCAGCTGAGATGAAAAAGCTGTCAAAACTACTATTCATTTATGAAGACTCAGTCATCATCATTTCATTCTATTGAGATTTTGCAGGAGCTAGCAAACATCCTAATAATCAGCCATATTGAACGCTCATCACATCTACAAATCATGGTTTTTAAAACCCTCCTATGAGAGTTACCCACCCGTCCCTTTTTTCATAAGTTTTTTTTTCATCACATCATAATCGTTCTCGATTCTCTGAAGTGAATAGTCCGAGTCTCAATGAGACTTGATAATATGTGAAATGAAATGAAATCATGATAATAGCCATGATGGCTCCCCACTATGAACAAAATCTTTGTCTCCTATCCCACAAACACTCTTATGTCAGATTTACTATTTTTAATGTAAGTCAATCACACGTTCGTAATTCCCATGCCTCCATACCGGCTAGGCTGTTTATGGGAAAATTTTTAAAAAACCCTTGAGAAACATTTTTGGAATGATTATCAAATGCAGGTAATACATGAAGGCACACTTTGGTTCAATAAATGAATAAAGTCCCATCAATATTCTATTTTACATTTGTATCTTCAAAGATAATAAAAAACCTACCTTACACAAATTAAGAAACATGAATCCTGAAAATTATTCTATATGGAGCATAATAAATCATTTAAATAAGTTATTTATGAAGCAGTTAACAATTAAAAGACATCAAATTCAATGACTTAATACAAAAACTAAACATAATACATTTGTTGTTTTATTACAAAATTGTAAACGAATGGAAAATAAGAGGGTAGTTTTCGTAAGAAACAAGGTTAGGTAAAAGTAAGGTTACCATCTATAACACTTACCGAAGGAAAAAAATAAAGATGAGATAGTAGTGAGGTAGTGACATCCCTTTGGACCACCTGCTTTTAATTTTTGTTTTTTCTATTTTTAATTTAAAACTTGAAATTTTTAAATTAAATCATATACTAGCTAATATATATATATATATATTATCAATAATAATATAATAATGTGTAACATATTCGCTAAAAATAATGTACAGATTTCTTAAAGATTAGTCATAAATAATGAAATTATTACATATTTGCGCAACCACTGGACCCAAATATTTTCAGAAGAGTATAACTTGAAAGTTTTAACCTAACAAAACTTTCAACTTTCAGCAAATAAAAATCGGGACGAATTCGTGATCCTCGAAAACGTTTCGAAAACCAGGACATATCCCAGATAAACCGGGACGGATGGTCAACCTAGCGAGAGAAATATCTAGTTTTTAACAGACCTAATCAATCGCACCTCATGCATTTACCTTCATACCACACCTAAGGTAAGCACTGCAATAAGTAATAATAAATAGAACTAGAGTACCAGGCAAGACTGAAGCCAACTCGACTGCTGCTTTGTTTAATTTCCTTATAACTTTTAGAGGAAAGAAAAAACAGAAAGACAGAGACTGACTGATAAAGTCTGAGAGCCTTTGCGTGACTTGTCCAAAAGAGCGGAAGTGAGAAAAAGTGGACAACATGGCTGAAAAAGTCAGGAAAAGTCTACCATCACATATTGAACATGACACCTTCAATGCTTTTATTGGCTTGTCTCTTCTACCAGATCGACTTGCATCGCATGATGTGGTCCCTATTTCCTATATTTTTGTCTTTTTTAACTCTCTTAAGACAAAAATTATCGTGTCGGGATTATCAGAAAAATTCACCACCCTTGTATATTACCAACACCAACACAACCTGCATACAATATCATTATATCCTAATTATTATGATCAACATTTTTTCTATCATCATGATCTGCCTCATCTACCTAACCCTACTCAATACAATACTCGTATAAACAAAATAATTCATCCTATATACCTATAGTTATTTTTGTTTATCCTTTACCGTGCGGTGACATGACATGATCGTGTAGTAGTAGGTAGTAGCATTTTTTTTTAGAAATCTCTTGAGAATTCGCGAGCCGTAATAAAGCAGGCGTCGAAGCTAAAAAGAATGAGTGGTTGGTGATGGTGATGGATAAAATAAAACTTAAAAGATAAAAAAATATTCTTCCACTTCCAAGTTCTCCCAAGTGTCATCATCCTCGCTCTTTCTTTCTTTCGCTTCAATCTCTGTATACCAAGAGCTGTCTCTTTTGCTCTTCTAGTTAGATTCAGAGAAATGGAAATTCACCAGGAAAGGAGCTAAAGCCATATAAACATGTCTGAATGAAGAAGGTGAGTGCCTGAACGCCTAGGAAATAGATAGACGGATATGAAGAATCGGGGTAAAAGAATTGGTGATCTGAATGAAGTAGTGTGTATATAGGAAAGATGAAGGAACACACATCAGAGACGGAAAGAAGAGAGCGGATACGAGAAAAGAGATAAATTGTCGGGTATTACTAATACTACACCCGGGTATAATATATTAGCAACAGAAATGCATACGGACAAGAAATATTATAGTTTAGAGCATTTCAATTCTGAATGTAACAAAGTATTCCTAGCTATAATGCAGTCTACCAAGAGCAAGTAATATTCTAGTATTAGTAGTAGAGTAGAGTGGGAGCTTGTAACATAAAATATCTATTAAATAACTAAAGCACTACTACTATAATAGAAGAAGACTGACTGAGCTGAAAAAGCAATTCCAGAGAAAGAAAGAAAGACGACGATAGGGACTGAGCTCTAAAAGATGTGTCCAATGTAATGTAAAGAGGCGCCTTATAGAGTCTAATAAAAGTTGGCAATATCTGACTCTGACTGAGTGAGAGAGAGCTGTAAAAGCTAGGCTAGTAGTTTTTCGGATATGAAAGCAAAAAAAAAGATAGCACTTCCGCTCAATGGATCTTCCGAACCGCACATCGTAATTTGGTCAGAGAGAAGTAAGGAAAAGGGAGAGCTGACTGCACTTCTTGAAAGCTGTGATTCATAGAGGAAGGAGCAAGCGTGTGGCACCCAAAAAGATGAGCAAAGAGAGACGCTTTGAGCTCAACCACCACTACCAACACTATCATCTACCACCACTACCACTGACAACCGACCCAAAATCCTCTTGGCAAATCAGCAGGGCGGAGAGAGGAAGAGAGAGAGAGACACCGAAGAGGAAGAAGAAGAAGTAGAAGAGAGAGTCCAAATCGACCCGAAGCCGGGTAACTTTATCCCCCCCTCCACTCCGATTCCAATTTTTCACTTCCCCTTCTCAACCTCTCTCACTCTGCCCACCAAAACTAACACCCAAATGAGTGACTGCCACTGCCGTACCATCATATCAGATTATCTTATGCACAAAAGAGTTTTAAAAGATAAGCACCTATTCAAGAATAAGTGATACCGGCAATCAAAAGCTTATGACCGGCAACATTTTCTAAAAAAAAATTCTTGGAAAGGCTCAAATCAAATAATCCATTTGAATTAGTGGTATTTGTGGAATGAGATAACCTTTCCAATCACTTGGATGTAATTTAGAAAAAAAAAACGATTAAAAAAATTACAACCCGAAAGATTTAAAGAAAAATCCCTACTTCTGAAACTTTCATCTACAAAATCTACTTATACAAGTCAAATTCCCAAAAAAGTTTATTCTTTCACTGATAGGCAATCAACAATAAAGCAAATCCTCCGAAAATATCACAGAGTAATTATACAATGACAGAATCGCTCTGAGCTTTCAATAATCTTTGAATGCCTTAACCTACCTTAAAAATCCTTTTTCCACCACCACCATCATCATCATCATCATCATTAAGGGCAGATTACGGGAAAGGAATTGGAAAGAAAGGATGAATGAAATGTGAAAGGATGAATACGATGCACCTTTTAAATCCCACTTGCCATATAGGAGATCACAGAGAGAAATAAGGATGATGAGATGAATTGAGAGAAAGCGCAGTGCAGTAGTAGTCAAGTCGAATTCATTAGAAGTACCACGGGAGTTTGGAAGTACCCTAACCTAGGAAATACCGGCAGAGTAGAACAGTCCCACTCAACTCTTCTATCAGTTATCATCTCATCGCCTCACTACCAACAACACACCGTAACAATTCTTCCTCATCATTGGACCCTAATGCACCTTCACTTTTGTCCTGAAATTATTGCCCTTAACAATTTGTCTTATTAAACGGAATCAAACACTTTGCCAACAACAAGCCCTAATTTTCTATTCACAATCACCCATCCAAACATACTATTGCTTTACCACTACCTACCAATTACTTTTCTCTTTAATTTATATAAACGCTTTCTCCTATCATCATCCATCCAACTACTACCTATAAACTTCCTTTCACCCACTCTTCTTTTTAATCTTACTCAGTTCAACACCATTGACTTTTCTACCTAGGCAAGATAGAAAGAGCTCTTCATTTCTTAATTTACCATGAGTAATCTTACAAAGGAGGCTTGTATTATACCACTTGGTGGTTATTAATTTAAAAGCGAAAGTTGTAATCAATAAGAGCAACGTGTATTTATTATTTTTACCTTTTACTCGATTTAACCTCTTCTGTATTATTTACTCTAGATGTTTGGAAAAGGTAGAAAAAATTGCAAAGTATTATATATCATGTAAAAAAGGATATGTTCTTTTTTCTTTCAGTTATTTAATTTTTTTTTTACTTTTAGCCCACAACTTGCTTATGGAAATTGCAAAGATTGAATTTAAAATGCTTCTTAAACAAAAATTTCTTGGTATTTTTATCAGATTCATACCATATGTTTTGTATTCTTATTAGATAAATTACAGAGTTATTAATTAGACACACGTAGATGAATGTCAAGAGAAGGAAAAACGAGGAGGAGGACCTCACAAGGTGGATGGATTTATCCGTTAGACAACCATAAGATCAGCCTCCTGGGTAGTAAAAATAGAACATAGTTTTGTATACAATTCAACTATAAAGTTTTTAAACTTATACAACCTTTTTATATGGGACGTGCGTATACAAAGCTTAATTTCAAGCGCAGAGGGTTATAAGTATTAATTGTATTTTTAGTTTACAAGAACGCACTTTCTTCATATATAAACATCAAAACTAAGCCAATGCATTGTTCTCGTATTAAAAAAAACCACACAGAGTTCTACAACTCTTTCCCATAAAAGAGTTGATTTGCCTAAAACTAAATGCAGACACTGATATTTAAAAAAAGTCTAATTTTTAATAATAATGCCCACAAAATCTACAAAGTAACAAATAAAATTACAGGAACCACCCGTGCAGCTTTCAATCATCAAGTTCCTTGCTTTCCTACTCCAGCAAGCTGTATACACGTTAATCTACAATGAAAACTGACTGTCTACCAAGAAAAATAAAATATTCTGAACAGGTTATCTCCCACAGCCAGTAATTAGGTGGTTAGACAACATTGCTTGTCCATCTATTCTAATACAAATTTAATCAATAGTACTGATCAAATTAACAAGCTTACAAATGAAATGGAAGCATATTTGATGGTAACTAAATTCAAGCTAACAAAACACGCATTGAATGATTATTACTACTATCAAATCTACTATACTACTAACTATTATCATCATTACTACCGTCAACCACTACTACAACTATGATGATGGCATCAAAATCTCAGCCAACTTTGTACCATATATAATAATAATCATAATAAATATATTATAGCCACTATAATAATATCGTTACATTTTATTACTCTTACTTTTGCTAAAGCCTATGGGCATTTTGTTAAATACAAGGTATCCTAATCAGCAAATGAATACATACACATTGAATGGTGTTGGTGAATTAAATCCCATGCACTTGAATTGCTTTGAAACCATACGTGGTGGTTATTCTTCACAGACGTCCGAGTCTATCCAGTGATGGCAAAGCAATCCAAGTAAGCATTTATTATTAAGTAAATGGGTATGCTAGGACGACCAGTCCAGTCAACTCATTATCAAGTCTTTCCACATAATAAAGTGTAGAATATAAAATTTACCCGTAGATGATAGTTTGAACAAATATATTCATTTTCATAGACCCACTACTACCATAAACTAACTAAACGTACTAAAGCTACTCTGCCTGTTAGAGACGACCACTTCGAATTCACTCTTCTTAATAAAACCAAAGAAAAATGGAAGTTACGTATATGACGAATATTTTTATGAGTAGATGATGTTCTTATGGGTAGATGTGGGGAGTTGGTTATACAATATGCAATGAGTAAATTTCTTCTTTATTGTAATATTACAGTATGTTTTTTTGTATTGGAAGATCTTGGTTAAAGTATAAAGGTGATGGCCATGAGTGTAAAGGTGAGATACTCATAATTTTTGTGCCAAGAAGGTGGGCAATAATGTGTGGGAAAAAAAGTGATTTAACAAAAAAAAATTACACCTCGGTAATAATCAAATACTCTAAAGCAATGAAACAAACATATTACACGGGATTTTCTCGTATAAAACTTTCATTTTCTATCCTTTCCAGTGACATCCCAATTTATGACTTCCATCACCATCATCATTGCTCATGTCAAATGTTCATCGGCCCCGACCAACCGACCGTTCACTTCGTGTTGGTAAACTAATAATATTAGTTGTAAGATGCCTTATTAGTAATATTATGTTGAATACATTAAATTTTACTTTCATCATGGGTATCTTTAATACCACCACCATCCATATTTCTCGTATGAAAGAAATATTTGAAAAGAAAGGCTAGCTGTTTAAGTATTCTTTCCAACTGTTAAATCTTATTGTAAAACCCTAAAGACTAGACATTCATGAATTTGCACATAGTTTAAGAGAGACAGAGGCTAAGAGAATGGGCTTTTAGATACGGACTCATATTATGGATATTTTGGACATGACATAAGTTTGGGAGTTCATAAGACTTACAGGGCGAAGTGGTGAATTGTCAATTGAATAGTGCTAATAAGAAATTCATTGCCATGAGAAAGAAATAAAATACACTTGTATATGACGAACATAAAACTCACTATCATTTAATAATGAATTTATCTATAATCTACGCTATACAAACTGTTCATATTGACTTCAACCCTTTTGTCTTATAAAACTTTCAATCATCCTTTCAACTAGTTAGAAGAAAAATTCATCAGATATGAATCTCTTCGCTTCATCTTGTCTCGCATCTGATGTAGTCTTATTTTGTCTTACCTATGGTAGAAAATCTAAGGTCCCTGCACTGGCAAAAAAATACTTCCAAGATATAATAAATGTCTAATGTATGTTAATTTCTAATGGAATAACTTCATCGGATTTGAGACTATATTATAAAGAATTAAAAACTTTTTTATGCCACAAATCTAATTGAAACGAAGTAGAAGCGACTGATTTTTAGGAAAGGAGCTCCCAAGGGACTTCAACTCATTGGCAACAGGCTAACACACATTTATAATCCATCCATCCATACCGCATAAGTACGATGGATAAGTTATGGTTATATCATGAGGATGATGATAATAAGCATTCATACTTTCCATCATTCACGCTATTCATTCTACCAGGTTCCTATACGGAATATGATTTACTTCCAATGCGTGGTTTGATTTTGATTGATGAATTATATTGTGAAACATTCGCAAATGTTATTAAACTCACTCAATCAGACAGTTTAATAAATCTTTTTCTTACTCACTTATTCGACTATCACTTTATTTCACGGTTGGAATTCCTAGTTTCCTGAATAAACTCTATTCCCTTAAGTTGAATAGGATTGCCGATTGGTAGAAATCTAACCCCTAACTTTACTTACTCACCTTCAGCTCTTCTAGTTGTAAGCATTAGTTAATTAAAAGACTTAAAGAAAATTATTTTTGTGTGAAACTAATATTATGTACTAGCATAGTAACTTTTTAAAGAATAGACCTAAATTAGAAATAAATCCTGGCTAATAGCTGTCAAGTTCATGAAAAATGTTTAGTTATTGCCATGTTTTAGCCTTGGAATTTTTACAATAAGACGTACTAAGGAATACACTAAGGAACAATATTTAAGGTATCCATGTCGCCATGTCCAATTGTTCAATTTTTGCTTGTCACAGACAGTTAGAAAATTTCCGTTTTTTTTATTACCTATGGGAATTTGTTTTCCAAGCAAAAAGGTAACCGAAAACGGGTCAACCACTTAATGGACATAGGATACAACCCATGATTTACTTGGCTTTTGTTTTGTTAAATGCCCTGTTAGAATTTGATTAGAATAGGTTGGGTTGTTTTTGGATTACGGAGTCAATTACAGACACCCTAATCAGACAGACAGACAGTTATAAAAGCCTCAGCCCGCGCCAGGAGTTTCACAAAACGTTTGTAATAATCGCTAAAAGTGAAAACTTAAATGACTTCTGTCTATGCAGATTAAAAGTGTTTACAATACAGTTAGGAGACAATTGTAAAATTTAATAGACTTTGGAGACATTACTTAACTTTTCTTTGTCATATTTTTCATCAAAACCTCTCAATACAATAAAGTCGAAGTCGAGTTGGCTTTTGCATAGGACGAAGGTATAGGAGGACAGAGAGGTACAGAAAAGGCTCATTGGCTATTATAGGCGTATATACCTGATATTGTAGGTGTTAAAGGTCGAGAAATGAGGAAAACGTTATAGGAAAGGTACAATGTAAATAATCACTGCAGGTAGTGGCTCGCGCCTTAGACCCCTTGGAGAGTCAGGCGCCAAGGATCACCCATCGAGACCTATTCTTGGACACAAATAATTATTTATGCCGGCAAACACTCATCTCTCATACTTATCTTTTCACCCTGCCTTATTGCCTCACCACTTTCTTCAATTTTAATACTCATTGTATTTAGAACCCTTACAACAAAAGATGCACTTAGACTTAGACACAAACAGGTTAACTATCCTACCTATTTTACTTTCAAGTGCTACTAAACCTTATTGTTGGAGTATCATGATTTTAACAACAAAAACCAATATGGAATAAAGGACTTGACAAGTTTTACAATTACGACAACAATGAAAATCATTATTTTGTCACCACAAGGTCTGCTCACACACCATTTTCATTGTCATCCCACCAAGTACCTCCGACTTAGCCGACACTGTAACCTTTGTTGGAAATCTTAAGGACTTCAAAAGAGGAATGGACAAAGGGTTAATCTCGTCTTAATTTCACAAAGCCATTATTACAATGACCATAACAATTCACAATGAGGGTAGACTCCTTTACCTAAACAAGTATCTATTTCACCTTTGCTCACTAAAGTAATTCCTACTTCTACTTTTCAAAAATCAACTGGGAATGTCTGTCCTAAAATTAAAATATGAATTCTTTATTGCTACCTCAATTCTCGAATATTTTAGTAGTTTTGTTTAGAAATGAAAATTACTGCAAAATAAGAAACCTACTTTTTAAAACTGGATTTTAACTCGAATTTCGATCGGCCCATCTAATAAAATTTGTTTTTGCATTTGAGGTTCTACAATGTATTGAAAATATTGGAAAAATATTTTAACTAAAAGTTTAACCGTTACGTTACAGTAGACAAAATTTGTGTGAAGATAATTACTGTCCTCTTAAACCATTCAGCGAGGTTACTTGAAGTAAATTGTGAATAATTTTGATAAACCCTACCATACTTATTTATTTACGGGTCAATCATTGATTCAATATTTTACTGGCCTATAACCATATATTTTCAAAACCACCACCGACACCACCCACATATAAAATGCTTCAATAAATAGTAGAATATGCTTTGCTTCCCCTCCATATAAAATACAAAATACCAGTCAATTTGTACTGTCTGTGTGTATTTTAAGCTGAAATAGTTATAAATTCAATCCAATGTTTGCATGATTTAACTTCTACAATTTTAGACAATTCGCCAGCAAAAGCAGATTAACCCGAGTGCCAATTATTCTGCTTTGTATATTTAAATGCAGAAATAGGGGGAAGGGAAAACAAATTACCTGCATTTATTTTTTAAACTGAGTACACAATGGACAATGCAGTAATAATAAATAAAGTAAATGCACAAGTTTAATTTAAACAATACAGCTTTTGATAGTGATAATGTGACAAGGAAAATATGTACTATCACACTAACAAGTGTATTTCAATAATTTTAAATGCATTCAAACAAGATTGTAATTACCTTTTAAATTCCTTGAAACAGGACTACCTACTACTACTGGCTATGCATGCACGCTGGCTACGATATTATAGAAAAAGGTACAACTCATCAATACAAACAACACTTGAAACACACACCTTAATTGTTCATGCTAACTGTTTCACCTCATTCCCTCTCTGTGGTAGCTCATTAAAATAAAATAAAATAAATTATATGTTCGACAAGGGTAATAGAGTACATCAAAATGATAGATAATTTTCATATTATTCTAATACACAATACATTGTCACAAACCACACCACTAAACAATAAAACGAGACTTCAATAAATTTTTATCACTTTATTTTGCAGCTGCTGATTTGATCATTCTAATAAAATTAAATATGAAGGCTTGTTAAAAGTGATGTCAGTTATTCAAAGTGATTAAAGACAAAAGATGTGTTTAGTAGGTGGATGTAGAATACAATGAATGGTACAAACTGGTGCCAAACTTGTAGGAAGAATCTTAATTAATATCAAAGCAATGAAGTGTCCAATCGCTCATGAAAGTGAAAACAATACTTGTCGTGAGCCACATAAAATTAATAAAGTTTCATGTGACACATTGTAAAATAAAATTCTTTAAGACCATATAAGAAAACTTGAATTGTCAAGTAAAGTAGCAGCTGCTGTGAGAAACAATGACGTTTTGAATCATTCATTACTTGTAACTAATTGTTAGTCTCTTATAAATATTAAAATATTGATTGTATCATAATAAACTGTGTATGTTTTTAAAGGAATTTGTTAGCTGCCATTTTTGGAAGAAAATTAATTTTTGTGATTTAATGTTTACCATAAGGAAATTAATCATTATTAATTTTTCATACACCTTTCGCATTTTATCTGATTTCTAGTGCGGCTAGTTTATGTGTCTAGTTTTGAAAAAAAATTAAAAACGTTTATTTAGCATTGTCAAATTACAATAAAATGTTTTAATTTTTCATTAAAACATTTTATCTTTTATGACTATTCAGATTTAACAATAGATTTAGATTTTTAGTAAACCAATAGATCTCGGAACTACCAAGAGTTTTTAAAGGTCTCAAAAGGGATTTTAACTCGTTCATTGTACACTATGAATTTTGTCCGTTTTCAAATCTATTCTCTTATTTACTCTGTATACCACCCCTAGTAAAACCACATTGGATTTCATTATAACTAGTAAAAGCCCAAAAAAATGAACAAAGGGTTCCATTTCCCCCATGATAATTCATAGATCGTATATTTTATTCTTTGAGGATAAACCAACGATGATCATTCAACTCAGCATTTACAAAGAGTGCTGTATTATATTACACACAAAGTACAATGCATACTCAAATCTATAGTCTATAATTTTTAGAGATTCGATAGACTCTACTTCACTTCTCATAATCTCATGTATATTTTTCTTCAAACACTGATTCAGTTTGGAATATTGCCCGTATTTATAAGCAGATTTGCATCTGCATAGTAAAATCATACGAGACAAATAAGCAATCTTCTTCTAATCCTAACTCTTAATTCGATCTTATTTCCTTTTAAATAAATAACTTTAATGAAAACCCTCACTATATAAATTATAAAATGTGAAATAAACACATTACATGCATTTAATAACATTACATCTTAAGCTGTGGCTCAAAAGGTGTTTACAATAACATTAAGAAGTATACACTTAATATTCCTAAACTATTTTCTCATCCCATGTCAAGTAATGCGATGCACGTTGAATGACGTTTAACTTTGTTGGAAAATAACCTCAGCTACAAATAAGATAGTGAACTAACGCATGCAATGCAAATGTAAAATGAAATCTAATATCACATTTTTAACATCCGCATCCCGTAAAGAAACTGTCACACACCTTATTACATTATTAGGAAAGAGACTCCAGCAGCAGGCAAAAAAACAAAATACTTTGAACATTTCTAGTCGGTCGGTCTTTTCATACTGACATTTTTGTTTGTCAGTCGGGGAGACTTCTGAAATATTATTTGGAGAGAAATAAACCCATCCTTTGGTTACTATCATTCCATTTCATACCACTTATGATTACTACTACCCTACTATAGGCAAATAATATTCCTTGAAAGAGTTCCTTTTTAATATTATTATTAAATGTCTTATATTATTATATACAGTCCTACTAAATTCTCAGATATTCATCCAGCCACTAAAACTATACGTTTTTTTTTTGTTTTTTTTTTAAAAAAAAAAAAAAAGCTCAACAAAATCTAGTTAGCCTCACGGTACACACTTATTAGTACAAAATATACATGGACACCGATATGCGATAGTATATAATAGTCAGTTTGCTGATAAATATCTTGTCACTTTCTTCAAAGTCATCCGTATCATGCTTTTATAATATTATAGCTCTTATTTGTACTATCCTAAGACCAAACATGTATACCTCGTTAAAACAACAAGTCTTCAACCTAAAAAACCTCATAGTATGTATGTCCACCCTGACTGACTGACATTCCTGAAAATCCTCAACACCGATGAAGACAGATAGACTTTGTAAAGTGCCTTTGCATTTTATTTTCATGTTGACTATATCACTATCACTATCATTTCATAAATCTTTCGTACTTTTATGACTCATATATAAATAAAAGCAATATTTTATCCCTCTCCGCGGTAGACTATGATACATTCAGTAGAAACAATTGTTCTAGTAGATTTCTCTTTTAAAAATGTGAAATGCCAATGAGAGACGCCAAAATGTTGACTAATTTTTCAAATTTCTTTTCGTCAATTCCGTCGTTTATTAATTTGATGCCTAGAGGTTAAGTACAAATTTGATTGATTGAAGTAAGAAACAGCCTTGTGTCGCTTAGCGTGTAAAATCAAAGTATTTGTTGAAATTTGTACTGCGACATTGTAAAGATTGTATGGTTTAATATCTTGCTAGATCTAATAAAAGTAAATATGACATGTTCTTACTTATTTAACTAGGTACTATTACCTTGGTTAAGATGTCTTTGTTTAGGTATACTTTACTCAGGCAGTTAGATTGATATGTATTCAAGGGCTTAAAATGTTTTTAAAACATTCCACAAGTTTGAATTTTAGACAAAAATGTTTTTAAAATATTCCAAGAGTTCCAACAAAATATCAAGTTAGACTTTAAGGCTATGAATTTATCTTTTTCATACCATGATTTCTTATCTCCTTTAGGTGTACCAATTGCTTTTAAGTATTATTGAAAGTAGTTGTAACTTTGTAAAATGAAAGAAGTAACTTTGATAAATGGTTATTTTTGACTTGCAGAGATAAATTTAAATTTTAAGTTGGTCCCTAAATATGTTGAATATAAAGTTAACAGCAGTTTAGTTTTTAATACACACTACATAGTGCTGATGATAAATAAAAAGTGAATTCTAAATTCAAGATGGCAAAAAACTTCACACTCCTTATTAATCTGTGTATGCTAAAATTAATGCAAATTTGCAAAATAAATTCTAAGCAAATGACACATTGCAGCCTTGAGGACTAAGTCGATTTGCATAAATTAAACGCCTTCTCCTGTTATAATTACACGTAGCGATTTTTTCAATTCATTTTCTTCTATCACCTCTGGTTTTGCTTTTCTTGTTAGAAACCTGGGTGGTTTTATGGCCTCAAAATTCTCAAACGAATTTATTTCTGTCACTTGAGTATTTCTTGTTTATTTCTAATTGTTTCTTGATAATTTGGCAAATATGTTATTTTATTTTTTAAATTCTGTACAAAAATTTTCTGAATTCCTTCATTTATAAAATTCTTAATTCCAAAAATTCTCTGAATTTCTAAGTTGCCCATAAATTTTTAAAAATTAAAAAATGCTCATGCAATTTTATGATTTTTGTACCCATATTAAATTAAATTTAAAGCAAAACATAGGTTAGCTTACCTTCCAGATTTTGTAATAACCATCTCAGTTCCGAGTTTATGGAATTTTTCCCACAAGTCTCGACCCTCTAGGGTGACTTTAGGGTCATCTACAACACCATCATCATCAGGTGGGAGACTTCTGAGAGGTCGGAGATCA